>CAHIKZ030001768.1:2167500-2247500 GCA_903632075.3 Acanthosepion pharaonis | reverse complement strand
GAATTTTTGCACGTTTTGGCTGATACACCCACTTTAAACCTTGACAATGTGTCACATCTGGTTGCGACGTGGACAAATTGGTAGATACCACTAATCCCGACCTTTTAGCCAGGATGGGTATTCCATGAATATTAGCTCACGCTCCAGATGTGGGTCGGAGTGGGGGGGGGTCTCTTTCCTCGCAGGCAGTACTTCTCTCTTGGGAAGGGGCTAGGTTTATTGCTCATTGGAAAAGAGGAAGTGTCGAGGGGTTTGGAATTTTAGCACGATGTGGCGGATAGAGCCACTTTAAAATTCGACCTTGTATTACATCTGGTTACAACGTGTGTGAACTGGTAGATTCCGCTAATCCTGACCTTAAAGTTGAAACTACTAGAGGAATAGTCGTAAATACTTCTAACTAATTATAATTTACAACATTCTATTCACTAGTGTTTTACATCAGATATCAACATCGACAGGGTACTATAACCTAAACTTCTGAATCTAGATAATAAGACCCCGAGGCAGAGAAAATATTGGTACCAAACATTTTTAAAATTCTACAAGAACACTGAGGGTGAGGAGTAGAATATTCTTATAACTTGTGCGTCGTCTGATGAATACGAACTTTTCAGCGAATGTACAAACTTTTACAACGCTATTAAGATTCCAAAAATATCGTTCGTTCAAACAAAATGTGAAATACACACTAAGCATGTATTTGTAACCGGCATGCAACAAGCTGGAGAAATATTGGATCAATATCTTCATGTATTGCTCGTTCTGGTAAAGGACTGTATATTCAAAGATGTTACCGCTTAAGTTTACAAAGAGGAAGCTATTGGAGATGCTTTTATTTCTAGGTCATTCACACCTCCTATTCGACAGAGACTTCTTGAAAACAAAACGCACATCCTCACATAGCTGGAAATCAAGCGCGAAGTGTAGAAAGGGCTATCCTAAATGTTGAAGACTATTCTGCTAAACAAATTATCAAGCGGTGTCGCTATCAGAACCCCAGACGAACGCCTTAAGTTCTCATCAAGAGGAAGATCAAAAGGAGGAGAACACCCAGATATCCGCTGCTGGCAAACCCCTTTTCAAAGAAAGGTGATTTGTCTGCGGAGACCCTAAAAGTAAGTGTTCGGCTCGAGGAACAAGTTTCTACAATTGGAAGATCATATCACTCAGTCTATGGGTTTGGACGTTAGAGCTACTAACTCTACCGTAAGAATGGCTTCTGACTTGTTATTAAAAACAGTAGGAAAATATAAAGCGAATGGGTACGGAAACTTACAAAAAAAAATCAATTTATCCTTAATGGGCAATTTATGTTCTGATGTGAACAAGACTTTCAAGGCCATCACACAAAATATAATTTTATATTGATAGGCCACCTCTAAAACTGTGTGGCCCAGTTAGCATGAGGATTTCACCTCCTCCTCTTTTGAAAATTTGTTGCCTGAATGTAGACCTATATCTGTGAATTCCCGACGATACTTTAGAGAAGAGGAGGCATTTATAAGTAAGGAAATAAAAAAACCTGTTAGATTCAGATATCATTGAATCCAGTATATCAGGGTGGAGTGCACAAGTAGTGGTAACTAAGGACGAGAAAGGAAAAAAAAAAGGTTAATCATAGATTATTCACAAACGATAAATCGTTTTTTCCTAAACAGATGCCTATTCTTCACCTAATATTACAACGATGTCTTTCGCAAAATATAGTCTGCATTCTAAACCTAAACATTTTGGATTATCAGGTTCTCTACGTAAAGTAGACCACCCTTACACGGCTTTTGAAGTCAGTGAGAAATTGTATAATTTCAAAAGGATGGATCACAAATGAAGTGGCTGGGTTTCAAAGAATTTTGAATGCAATTG
Organism: Acanthosepion pharaonis; assembly: GCA_903632075.3. NCBI lineage: Eukaryota > Metazoa > Mollusca > Cephalopoda > Sepiida > Sepiidae > Acanthosepion > Acanthosepion pharaonis. The sequence continues at coordinate 2,245,634 of CAHIKZ030001768.1, read as the reverse complement.
TAGTAGAATTTTTGGAGACAATGCATGTCAGCATTGTTCTCCTGAATATATGTGTTCAGGACAGATCCATTAATGGGGGAGACTGATCATAGTACCACATTTTCCCCTGCCTTATTTTTACAGAGGAAAAGGGTCCCTGAATCGAGCAGGCACCCAGAGGATTGCCAGGAGCATTATGATGTTCTTCCACTTTCTCGCTAGAAGTGGATTTAATCCTGCTGCGTTTTCGGCATCTTGTGGCTTGCTCGTCCTCTGAAGTATAGGTAGATGAGCAGGCTCTTTTCTGTGAAACCCGTTCGTCACCATCTGAGGTACCAGAGCTCAAGGATTCCTCGTAATCTTCAAAAGGAGACCATGTTTCTGGTTCGTCATAGTCAGTTGAAATGTCCCGAGGACAGCCTTTGCTTAGGCTTGTGTGTCCCGATTCATCGCCTGCTGGAGCCAACTCCCTTAGTGAGATTGTGTCTTCCCGTCCACCAGGTTAACGGACACGCGCATACTTGGGGTTAGTGTATAGAGGTTCCACTTGATCCACCAATGGTTCGTTCTTATTCAGTCGTTTGTGTATTTTAGTAATATCACTTCCGATTTCGAGATCCAAGATGGTAGGGATGCTCCAGTCGAACTTCTAGGAAACGAGAGGAATCATTCATGAGTTGTTGCGTAAGTGGCGGTGCATAGTAGTGTTCCAATTTTATGCAGGTCCTCTGGTAGTAATTGTTGCCAATTCTCTGAAGCTACCCCTTTATTAGTAGCTGCTAGTTAAACAGTTTTCCAAATTATCCATTACTAGCAGCATGGCCCGGCGTTGCCCGTGCTTGATTCAAAAATCGTACGACTCATACAGCAATCGCTATCACTTGACTTAAAATATTTTTGCCCTTCCTTGCCTTTAAAGGAGTGCCCTTTGCCGTGCTGATGTTGCTACATGCCTTACTTCTTGCCTATCTCACACTGCGAATTGTTTCTAAGCTCTATACTAAACATTAAATCTGTTACGAAAAAAGAACTAAACAAAATGAACACAAAACGATCAGCTTTAAAAAAGGACTCGTAATTGGAAAAACCGAATGAAAAAAGAATGTTAACAACAAATACTTTTTCACACCCAACCCAGTTCTACGGAATCAGAATTAACGTTGAGTTTAAGCAAGCGAATCAGCCAATTGGAGTAAAGTGTCATGCAGATTTAAATTTTTCACACTTGTGACGAATGCAGCTATTGATTTTTTTTTTTGCATGCTAGCATTCGTGTCAGTCAGCTGTTGGCTCTCACGATGGCCAATAGAATCTTCCTGTCTATTCGTGGCAGCCAGCTATAGGCTCTCACTCTGGCCAGTAGAAAATGTCCGCAAACTACATGAAAACTGCCGTAGAAGCATGAAAAAAATCGATTATTTCCACTATCGATGGGAGTTGGGAAATGCAAAGTTGGTCTTGGCCTTTATGCTAACTTGGAGCATGTGCATGTAAATTTTGGTGCAAATCCGTCGAAAATTGCGGCCGTGCATTCGTTGCACACACACACACACACACACACACACACACACACACACACACACACACACATCCTGGCTTTTAAAGATAGAGATACCACTCACATTAGCCATTACATTGAATGTTATATGGGTTTGTTCTACTTAAGGCTACTCCTTGCTCTTGTAGTTATCGACGTACGCGTTCGGACATAGATGAAGTCCCTCTGTCCGAAGGATTATACGCCGGTAGCTCGAAGGCGGCAAAAACTGAGCAAAGTGCTTGTATGACCGTTGTAGAGGATACATCGGTGCAGGGTATAGCAAAAGAAAAAAAACCGCAAAGATTCGTCAATAATTGTCAGCATATATTTGTTAGGAGTTTTTGATGGAAGCGTTCCTTTAAATCCAAAGCGATTCTTTCATAGGGTTGCGTGGCTTTTATGAACTTGCTGGACGGTAAAATCTAAGTTTATTTTCAGCGCAAGTCTTACACAATTTGGTGATTTCTATCACACCCTCTACTTAGTTGGTAAGATTTTTTTTTAAATTTTATTTTCGTCTGGGTGGCACAAGTCCCTATCTAGTTTCTGTAACACTTCTTTGCAAGCAACCGAGCTACATACACAAGAGAAGGCGTCCACAGCTGAGTTTTCTTTACCGAGGCGATATATTACGTCGAACGAGTAAGACGAGGGTTCCATTCTACACTTGGCTATTTTCTCATTTTTAATTTTCCTTGTTGTTTTCGGGTTAAACATGGATGAGACTGAAGATGAGTCTCTCATTAGTTTAAAACGTCGCCCGATCAAATAATGTCTCCATTTTCTCAGCGATTAGACAATAGCATAGGCTTCTTTTCTATTGCAATATACCTACATTCCCCTACTGTCTTAAAGATGCGGCTATGGCGCATTCTGAGGCCTCTGTAGACATTGTTATGGTGTACCCTTTAACTGTAGACATTGGTATAGAGTACCCTTTAACTGTAGACATTGGTATAAAGTACCTTTAACTGTAGATATTGGTGTAGAGTACCCTTTAACTGTAGACATTGTTATAGTGTACCCTTTAACTGTAGAAATTGGTATAGAGTACGCTTTAACTGTAGAAATTGGTATAGAGTACCCTTTAACTGTAGACATTGGTATAGAGTAAACTGTAGACATTTTAAAGTAAACTGTAGATATTGGTGTAGAGTACCCTTTTAACTGTAGAAATTGGTATAGAGTACCCTTTAACTGTAGACATTGGTATAAAGTACCTTTTAACTGTAGATATTGGTGCAGAGTACCCTTTAACTGTAGACATTGTTATAGTGTACCCTTTAACTGTAGTCATTAGTATAATGTTCCCTTTAACTGTAGACATTGGTATAGAGTACCCTTTAACTGTAGACATTGGTATAGAGTACCCTATAACTGTAGTTGAAACAGTATCCAAATATCTGTATGCAAATATATGAGCTTGCCATCACCACATAGTTTCCTATGAATTTAGTTTCGCAATGATTGCGTTAAGGAAATTTTCTGTACTCCCCGTTTCAACCCGATCAAATAATGTCTCCATTTTCTCAGCGATTAGACAATAGCATAGGCTTCTTTTTCTATTGCAATATACCTACATTCCCTACTGTCTTAATGATGCGGCTATGGCACATTCTGAGACCTCTGTAGACATTGTTATGGTGTACCCTTTAACTGTAGACATTGGTATAGAGTACCCTTTAACTGTAGACATTGGTATAAAGTACCTTTTAACTGTAGATATTGGTGTAGAGTACCCTTTAACTGTAGACATTGTTATAGTGTACCCTTTAACTGTAGTCATTGGTATAAAGTGCCCTTTAACTGTAGAAATTGGTATAGAGTACGCTTTAACTGTAGAAATTGGTATAGAGTACCCTTTAACTGTAGACATTGGTATAAAGTACCTTTTAACTGTAGATATTGGTGTAGAGTACCCTTTAACTGTAGAAATTGGTATAGAGTACCCTTTAACTGTAGACATTGGTATAAAGTACCTTTTAACTGTAGATATTGGTGCAGAGTACCCTTTAACTGTAGACATTGTTATAGTGCACCCTTTAACTGTAGTCATTGGTATAATGTTCCCTTTAACTGTAGACATTGGTATAGAGTACCCTTTAACTGTAGACATTGGTATAGAGTACCCTATAACTGTAGTTGAAACAGTATCCAAATATCTGTATGCAAATATATGAGCTTGCCATCACCACATAGTTTCCTATGAATTTAGTTTCGCAATGATTGCGTTAAGGAAATTTTCTGTACTCCCCGTTTCAACCCGATCAAATAATGTCTCCATTTTCTCAGCGATTAGACAATAGCATAGGCTTCTTTTCTATTGCAATATACCTACATTCCCCTACTGTCTTAATGATGCGGCTATGGCACATTCTGAGACCTCTGTAGACATTGTTATGGTGTACCCTTTAACTGTAGACATTGGTATAGAGTACCCTTTAACTGTAGACATTGGTATAAAGTACCTTTTAACTGTAGATATTGGTGTAGAGTACCCTTTAACTGTAGACATTGTTATAGTGTACCCTTTAACTGTAGTCATTGGTATAAAGTGCCCTTTAACTGTAGAAATTGGTATAGAGTACCCTTTAACTGTAGACATTGGTATAGAGCACCCTTTAACTGTAGACATTGGTATAAAGTACCTTTTAACTGTAGATATTAGTGTAGAGTGCCCTTTAACTGTAGAAATTGGTATAGAGTACCCTTTAACTGTAGAAATTGGTATAGAGTACCCTTTAACTGTAGACATTGGTATAAAGTACCTTTTAACTGTAGATATTGGTGTAGAGTACCCTTTAACTGTAGAAATTGGTATAGAGTACCCTTTAAAAGTAGACATTGGTATAGAGCACCCTTTAACTGTAGACATTGGTATAAAGTACCTTTTAATTGTAGATATTAGTGTAGAGTGCCCTTTAACTGTAGAAATTGGTATAGAGTACCCTTTAACTGTAGAAATTGGTATAGAGTACCCTTTAACTGTAGACATTGGTATAAAGGACCTTTTAACTGTAGATATTGGTGTAGAGTACCCTTTAACTGTAGAAATTGGTATAGAGTACCCTTTAACTGTAGACATTGGTATAAAGTACCTTTTAACTGTAGATATTGGTGTAGAGTACCCTTTAACTGTAGACATTGTTATAGTGTACCCTTTAACTGTAGTCATTGGTATAATGTTCCCTTTAACTGTAGACATTGGTATAGAGTACCCTTCAACTGTAGACATTGGTATAGAGTACCCTATAACTGTAGTTGAAACAGTATCCAAATATCTGTATGCAAATATATGAGCTTGCCATCACCACATAGTTTCCTATGAATTTAGTTTCGCAATGATTGCGTTAAGGAAGTTTTCTGTACTCCCCGTTTCAACCAGTGCTTTTCGCGACTGTTCGTTAGCATTGATTCCTATCGTTATAGTTGGTAACCAGCCAAGTATATCCAATGATGCCGAATAAGTTATCGTTTTGCTCCTCTTTTCTCTTACTTTTACATCATTAGCCGAATGTCCCTGCTTTCCGCATGTATAACATTTGTCCCTTCTCTCTTGCAACCGCAGAAAGAAAAGCGTGTTTAGTTAAAGCTGATATTTTCGAAGAGCCTAATGTTTCATACGATGCAAAATAGGTGGAGAAGTTTCTGTATTTGTAATTTTTAGCAATTTGTTCTGCAAAATCTCATACAATTGCCTGGTCATGGGCCTGCTGTAGTTTTAAGATGCTGTTTTCAAGTATTATTCGTTGGATATCTGTGGACCTTAGCCCGTTTATAAAGGCATTTCCTATTAATTCGGCTCGATATTGTTCCCCTGAAACTAAAGAGAACAATCCTTACTTAGTTTTATCACAACTTGATAAACTCTGTCAATGTAATCTGAGGGCAGTTAACGCCTTATAACCAGTCAGTGCTTCAGGACCATTTCATTTTCCTTTTTAATATAGATCCTATCCAATAATGTTAAAGCTTCGTGGAAAAATTCAAAAATGTGTGCTGAGACGTATTTGGTGAGATGGCGCAGCTTATTAGAACTTCGGTCGCAGTACGTTCACAAGAAGTTCATGAAATTTATTCGCCAGTGACGTCAGGCGCGTTGTGGTCAATAATAAATTTCACTGAGTAAATTAGCTATTATCAAAATAGTTAAAAAAAAAGGTCTCCATCTGCCCGAAGAGACAGACAGAGAGAGAGAGAGAGAGGGAGAGCTTGACAATCAAAGCCAGACAGGGGCCGCCTATCTATGAATAACTCGGTATTTAGCCAGTCGCCCTACTGAGATGAGATGTGACACGCAGTCGAGATTTCTGTGGGTAACCCGAGCGTTTCCATCCACGTCAATTTACGGACTCTGGTAAAATTCTTCTCTGTTTTTTAGTCATGCCTCCTTCAATAGACGGTGACCCATGGACAAATGACAGGGGTCTTGACAATAGCGAGTCAATGCCAACGACCGATCCAGACAGCGAACAACCTGACTAGATATATATACCTATAACAAAGACAAACCGTGCAACATAACTAAAATAGAAAGCGTAATTTTATTAAGAATGAACTTGGATCTATATATATATATATATATATATATATATATATATATATATATATATATATGAGTTATTTCTGAAGAAAGATTTAGGTCAATCTGAAATATCAAATATATATATAAATAAATAAATAAATAAATATTTCATTAAAAAAAAATCTCGATTAGTGTGGCTAATGTGTACTACAGAATGTTTTATCGCACTAATCGAGTATTATGTATATACTAATCCAATTTTGGTATATAAAAATTCTTGTGCACTAATCGAAAACGCTTTAATTGCCTATATATATATATATATATATATATATATATATATATATGTGCGTGTGTGTGTGTGCGTGTTGAGCATTGACTATTATCCCGGGAGGGCAAAAGTGCCCTATGTTCCCCCATGCCAGACCAAAATTTTTGTTTGATTTTCAATTTGCTCCCTATAGCATATACAACTGTAGTCTATATATATGTTAAGAAGCTTAGATTTCCGAAAATAAATAAAACCAGGATTGTAACTAAGCCATAATTAATTCCTGTAAAATGTTTCGATCTTGTTTAACAGATATTACATTGATGAATACTATATATATAAATGTCTGTATATGAGAACAATGTTAGTTAACCCTGTTCTAATATACAGAGACTTATACAACATATACTTCATCAAACCAATGGCAAACTATGATATATATATATATATATATATATATATATATATATATATATATATATATATATATATATATATATATCAGAAAACGTTTGGGCAAGTCAATGACAAAGTGGAAAAATATTGCGTAACACGTTTTGTCCTGTAGAAGTCCGATATAATCCTTCTAATGTATGAAAAGCGTCGCACAGAAATAACGAAAACACCTTCTAAATGCTAAACAACGTATCAAGAAACTGAAGAAGTTCGTTAGAAACCTAGAAAAGAGCGCTGGGCGTCTATCCCTACACGCAAGACGCTAGTGGCCTACTGGCGGGTCGCCGATGGCAGCGTCAGTGTTCTTCTGGTGGCAGCCACCGGTGGGCCAACGGTGGCCCACTAGCAATCTGCAAGTGGTAACATTGCCGAGACGAGCATGCCGGCGGTCGGACAGAGGAGCATCAGGGGTAAACGCCAGTGGCATGCCACCCAGTGTCAGATTGTTGGCTTAAGTGTAGGGACATCTTCCAATATGGCAGTGAATGCTGTACAATTTCCTGATAAATGAAGATGAAGCGCAGTAAAGATATTGTTCTACAGAAGGATGCTGAGAATACCGTGGACGGAACATGTGATAAACGAGGAAGATTTCAGGAAAATTGCAAGGGAAAGTTGACTGTCTTTTCGGATTAGGAAGAAAGAGTTGACTTTTGACAGTGTAGGGAAAGAGGGTTTAGAGAATTTGACACTCACAGGACATATTGGAAACAGGAAGGATAGTGGAAAAGACCGAATAGCCTACTTGAGAATTTTGAGCAAATAGATGACATAATAAGGACAGGATGAGATAGTAAGATGAGAAACATTGCTTAGAACTGCAAAGAATAAAAAGTATACATTCATAATCCCTCACGTTCTTAAGATAAAGGGCACATTAAAAAAAAAAGATTTTTTAATAATATTTATTAACGAGGAAGTCGCGATTGATATATATTATTCTGAAGTATGCAATTTTTTTTAGATTTTAAAAGAATAAAATTATTGGTAGTTATAGTGTTCGAATTTCATACGTGATACATGAACAGTTATTAAAAGTTCGTGATTAGTTTTTATTGCATTTCCTTCCTGTAGCTTTTTATATCATTTCCCAAATTGTCATTCTATGTGCGTTAAAGGCTAAAAAAAATAATGGAAAAGATAGCAATGTTTGGCGTTCGGCAATGTAAGATTATAGCTTTTATAGTCAACATTGAATGTCCTTCTAATCGCTGGACTTCGTTGGCTTACCCGCAAGGCGCTGTCATAATAAAAGGAGTTCCGACGGATATGATGTATAAGTCCCTCATCCGTTGGGAATTTATACCTTATTTCTGACTCGCGCGGCTTAATGAGCATATAATGAACATTCTTTCTGTGTTAAAAAGGTAGAAAAATAAGAAGAAATACTAGTTTCAAAAATGAATAATAAATGTCAATAATTCAACTAAGAAAATCAGATTTGTTTAAAAAATAGTTTTAGTTTTCTGTAATTTCATATGATACCGCAAACTATATTAAATAACACTAATTTAAAATATGCACATTTTTACTTAAAATATGCACATTTTTACTTAAAATATGCACATTTTTACTTCATTGAATCCTAGCAAAAAGTGGGGAAACTTCTCTTCATTGCATATATATTATTTTCATTCCTGAGGAAAAAATATGATAATTATATGTTTACAAGTGTCATATTCTGCTTCTTTGGAATATTAGCAAATTGCATACGCGTATTAAATGTATACGTCTGAAAAAATCATTTATACTAATTTTATCAATTTAAACATTTTATCCTATTCTAAAATTAAAAAAAAGAACACTTTCTCCGTTGGATTAAGGGCCTCTTAAATGTATAAGGCCTCTTAGATGCATGAGAATCGGCTGAAATGTTCATAGGCTGATTAAGATTCTTTCATGGAAAGTAACTAAATGAGATTTATCTTTCAATATAGTCCACCTTGCGGTCCACAGTCATCTTCCATCGATGTTGCAGTGTATGGATTCCAAATTTGCATAAACTTTCATCCTGTTGGCCCCACCATTCAACAACAGCTGATATGACGTCATCATCCGTGCGATACTAATTCACAGCCAAGATTTTTCATGTTGGGTAAGAAATAGACAGATAGGGCCAAATCAGTAGAATAAGGAGGTTGATCAACCAGTTTAAAGCCATGCACAGCAGCTACTGAAACAAAGGACCTGTGCACTGGAGCCTTGTCCCAATGAAACAAGACCTTTTTGTCAGTTATCCTTAGCGTTTAGTCTTGATAACCTTGCGTAACAGCCTCGGCAAGTTCCATAGTACTTCCCATTGATAGTGTCACTCATTTTGAAGATAGTCAATAAACATTATACTTTTTGCATCGATAAAAAACTGGTCATCAACTTCTCTGAAGATGAAACAACATTGGCCTTCTTTGGAGCAGCTGAGGATCGGTGTTTCCACTGCATGGAATGTCTCTAACTCAAAATGATAAACCCAACACTCATCCTGGGTTAAGAAATATTCAAGGAAACCATCTATATCTCCCTCATGCAATGTCAAATATTCCCGTGATATGATCAGTATGACGCGCTTTTGACCAGTTCTCAGAAGACGTGGTACACACCGAACCGAAATCTACATCATACCTAGTTCAATGGGTAGGACATTTTCAATATATGCCAATAGCATTGGCTATTTGATTTATAGTCAGTCGCCTCTCATCCATCACCGTGTGGTGAACATGATCAATGCTTCCCTCGGTGGTAGCAGTTGCTGGCCGTCCAAAACTTGAGTCACATTCAATACTCTGCCTTTCCCTCATAAATTCAGATCTCGATGTTCACATTTGCAGTGTTTATAAAGCTGGAGCATCACCCCCAATGTAGTAACCATGTCAGCATCAATGTCCTTGGGGGCTAAATCTTTGTAACGCCACAATGCCAAATTTTGTTCATTTTCAAGGGAAGTCGCTACACGTTAGATCTGAAGTCTTCTTTGAACACTTAGATATCAGTTTACCTGGAAATAATGCAGTTATTAATAAAGAGTTGACATCAATGCGTGTAATATTGCACGGCTCTAGCATCATTTTTTCATAATCAGCCTATGGACTTTTCAGCTGGCCCTCGTAAATTACGAGCTCAACTCTAGCAAAGGACATTCTATATTTTCCTTATGTGCTACTGACTTAACGAGATAACAATAACAATTTGGGATATCAGAATAAAACAAACTGAATTTGAAAGAAAAAATTAATTTCTTTATACTAAAGTTAACCAAATACAACGTAAGTGGCTACGATGAATAAGGTGTTATATCAGTGAAAATAGGTTGCCGGAAGTGAGAATTATGAACCTTATAAGGGTAGATGACAACTGACCTTTGAAAAGATCAAGATTGTAGTGTTGTTCATTGACGTATACTGGGATTTGTCTGATGTACAAAGCGGTTTTGTGGGTGGAACTTTCTACTTACATTTTGAATACAGAGGAAAGATGGACGATTTGGTTCCTTGACAATAACATGGCTTGTACTCGCAGTAAAGGTTTAAACTGGTTGAACTAAACGATAGTTTTTATTTGAATATTTGCCATGGAAATAGCGATAAAGTAGCCATAGGTTTACGAATTAACGCCTTTGGGAAAGAAACATCGGTGTGGAGAATAGGTTTTACTCCATAAATGATTATTGACGTTATTGTAAAAAGTATCCTTTCGGCATAGATTTTATTAATATATATTGATAGATATTCTCTTGTATCAATGATGTATATCAAGAATTAGGTAATAACATTTAAATTGGCTTCAGTTTCAGTGTAAAGTCATGCAGATGACATTTCGGAGATTATAAAAGATTAGTCGCTTACCCTTAAAAAAATTCTCATATTTGCTCATTTTCCTCATGAGATATTCTTTCACTGCAAAGGGGCATAGCCTTTTTTAAAGTTCAGATTCATTTTTTCGCCGCACAAAATATATATTGATTTATTTATGACTTGACGGATTTATAAAAGTAAATCATTTCCTGCTATTTGAACGTACTGGTTAGACTAAGGCTATCACATTTATAAATATACTCATTAAAGCGATAAGAAGTCCAAGATGCATTTGTAATTGTGCATTATTATCAATAGAGAATTAATCTTATTTTCCGATATCTGAAATAGTTTTTAAAAAAACTCTAAAATTTTACATTTTTAAAACAATTTATCCAAAGTAGAAGATTTTAAGCGAATATATGTTTAAAATATTGTGAAAATATTGTTTTTCTAGAAAGAGGGTCGAAATCATAAAATCGAAGAAAAAGATGAATTACAAAAGTAATCGTCAGACTTGTGAAATGGCAAAAATTCAGATATGTGTATCTGAATTTTTTTTTACACATTTATTTATCTGACAAATATATATATATATATATATATATATATTTGGTTGGATAGATGTTAGCTCTATCTCTGATATTGAGCGCTTTCTAATATGTACCAATTGCGCATATAATATATAAATAATTATACATATATATATTTACTTATATTTATATACACTTTTCACATATATATATATATATATATATATATATATATATATATATATGTGTGTGTGTGTGTGTGTGTGTGTGTGTGTGTAAATGATTAAAAAGAATTGTATATATATATATATTTGAATAAAAACAGACCACTTTAAGTTTCCATGTAATAAATTATTTCACCACAGCCTTTTTAAAGAGCTCTGGGTCATCAGATTTTACTTCCAAAGGTTTTCAACCTTTGGAAGTAAAGTTTTTATTCAAATATATTTGCTCTGAATTTACATTGAGCTCTCTGGATATCATCCTCCTTGGGTCTACCCATACGGATTACCCAGTTTTGCATAAACTATATATATATATATATATATATTATAAATTAATTGATTTAAAATATGTTTTTTTTTCGCTACACAGTTCTAACCATGTTTCAAAAATGGAAGCTGAAAGCTCTGAATTTAATTTTGTAATACCGGATTATAAATGAGCACTATTTTGTAAAAATAAAAATATCTATAAGTGTGACGTCGTCCCCCGGTCGCAGCGCCGACTGTGTCGTTCTATCCTGATCCACCACGGCGCCAGATGTGACGTTACGTGGCTGCCCCAGGCTCTGATGTCCCGGTCACGGCGTCAGATGTGACGTCCCCAAACAGCACCAATTGTGACGTCTTCGCCGCGGCGTCAGCTGTTCGCTCCTCGCTGCTCCAAACGTGACGTTCTAACCCTTTGGTGATTCGGGTAGGAATCTGGTTAGATTGATACCAGCCTCGCCGTTCCCAACCTGCTTCCAACGCCTGGTTACCAGGGTAACTGCACTGAACCCCAGTCTGTCTACCCACGTTGTGAATTGATCTTAGACAGACGAGATCAAACAGGGGTTGGGGCCGTAATGCAAGCTGAGTTCAACGGGGGTGATAACACACAATTATGGATAAAAGAAAATAAAATGAAAACTCTCGAAGTCCAAAGTATCAAAGAAAAAGGTAACAAACGTTTATATCTATTTGTTCGGTACATAGGACTATTTCTACTTCCCGACCCGTTCTGTGGATTGTGGCACGACGCTTTCGCTAGGCAAACTTTAAGGCTTCAAGTTGTCTGCTCTCTAAGAAATTTGTGTTTCGGTGTGTCTTTGGACGAAAGTCGAAAAACTTATTTCTGTGGTCTGATTTTAAGTCGCTCTTCAAACTACTTGTTCTTGGTTGAAGAAGAGTCCAAAAGTGTGCGTGAATCTTGGTCAGCTATCTTGACGCGGTTTCAACACTGGGCGCTCATCTCTGCTTGTCGTCCAGAGCTCAAAACTTCTCGCCAGGGTCTGCGGCTGAACTCAAACTTCTTCTCTCCAGCTTGGGTCGAACGAACTTCTTCTCGCCCGCTTGGGGCGAACGAACTCTCGGCACTCAGGCCAAACGAACTGGCCTCTTCTGCCCGCTTGGGGCGAACGAACTTCTTCACTCAGGCCAAACGAACTGGCCTCTTCTACCCGCTAGGGGGCGAACGAACTCGGCCCGCTGTCCGCGGCTGTACTCCGCTTGCCGTCCGCGGCTGTACTCCGCTTGCCGTCCGCGGCTGCACTCCGCTTGCCGTCCGCGGCTGCACTGATTTCTGTCTGGTGGGGCTTCGTTTTTATTGACGCCGTCAAAACTGGGGTGGGTCTGTTTGGCGTCGGGGATTCTTCGATAATTCTAAATACGTCTCCACCCTTCTTATTTCTGGTTAGGGATTTTTTTACTCTTTTCCATTTTCGGTAACTTTCCTCTCACTCCCACTCCCTTACTGTGCTTCTGAGGGGCGTGAACTAACTTCCCCACTTCTTCGTATCGGCTCCTCACACTTACACTTCTGATAGAGGCGTCGACCGATTTTCTTCGTGCGTCACGTGACCGCTCTCGGCCAATGAGGTCCTGGTCGGGTATCTTTCCTCCTCCCTCATGTGATCTACTTGGCCAATGACGTCTTAGTCGGGCGTGAACAATCCGCGGTTTTGTTTAGGGAAAGAAATACCTTGCTTAGCAAAAAAAAATATTAATTAAATCGCCCTTATCATGAGCGACTGAGATGACACTCTCGGCTTTTTAACACGTGGTATTTGTCAAGCAGTTTATCGCTAATTGGACATGATCCAAGAAAGGAATTTCCTAGGCTAGCTGGCGTTTCTGAAGCGAAGGTTTGATAACAAAAATCTTTATTATCGCAGGGCAAGCGTTTATTCTGTCAAAAGAAAGAAAAATTTTGCCAGTGAAAACTTCTTGGGTGGGATTTTTCTAATTCTGAAGACTGTCTGTGTTTCGTCAATGTTCAACAATGGTCTTTCTTTACCTTCGGTGACATCCAATTGATAACAAAATTCCATTTTTCGTGGACACGTGGAAATCGGTCAAATGCTTGTTCGTAGGTGACCTAGATATTTTCGACATCTGCTACCTATCAATTCTAGCCGTGTGTGTGTGTGTTCGCCTATGACCCGTTTTCGTATTATTTTTTTCTTTCTTTCTTCTTCGTTTTCTCTTTCTTTCTCCCAATTCTTAAAGCCTAAAATATTTTTCGGCCTTAAATAATTATTAAATGGTTGATAAACCGTAAAAAACAAATCATATATCTATGAATATTTCTTTCAAATCGTCAGGATGCATGGTGCCACATAAGAACACCGGATTATATATCTTACTGTTCTTTCTTTATATATATATATATATATATATATATATAAGGGATGCTATATTTATGGATTGAAGTGCTCAGTATCGGGGATAGAACGCGTATGCAATTATAAGAGTGGATATTTGAGCTCAACACCCAGCGGCTAAAGTCGGTGTCAGGCTTATACGCAATTTTTAGGCTTGAAGATTGCCTTCAAGTCTTGGCTTAAAGAAGTTCATCCTCGGAATAAAGACTTTCACTGAGTAGTTTTTGTCATCCATTTAACCATTATTAATCTGATACACAGGCAAAAAAAAAACATACTCACATACTCACACATAGATAGATAGATAGATAGATAGATAGATGTTGGAAATTTGCTATATTTTTCGGGAAAGTTTGCTCATTATCAAAGTTTGAATATTTATAAATATAGTGAGTGTGTACTGCGTGGTGACTGTGAGATTCACAATTCAATAATCTCTTTAGACTTTAATGTGCATATCTATACCTATTCATTTATATATATGCCTTTATACTCACACACACACGCACGCAGACCCACACCCACACCCACACGCATGCACGCACCCCCCATATATATATATATATATATATATATATATATATATATATATATATATATATATATATGTATCGAGACAGAAATAGATAAATCAAAGTACAATTTTTGATAAATCTGTTACAATCCTAATTTTTTCCACTCTCAGTAACCTCTTGTGCCTTAGTGGATTTACATCCTTGCTTGGGAAAGAATGTTTTCCTTTTATATTTATTTGTACTCACATATATGTACACATATAGTGTTTATATCTGATAGATAGATAGATAGATAGATAGATAGATAGATAGATAGATAGATAGATAATGGTCTAAATACGATAGCTAGATAGATATATATGATCAGACTGCGATAGATAGACAGAAAAACAGATAGATAGCTGAATAAACAGACAGATAAATAGGTAGATAATTTAAATTTGCAAAATTTTCAATATTTAACAAGTTATATGTATGGAGTGTTTTAATGCTAATGTCTGCAAAACAGCCACAAATTCACGCATGCGCAAAAATACGGAACGCAATAAAAAAAAAAAAGATTGAGGCCCAGAGTGAGTTAAATAGAGAAACGTGAATCCGATGGGGGTCAATGTGTTACTTGCCCAATTGAATATGCATAAGTTTGATGGGTAATCAATTGGGGCCTGGCTGATAGCACGAGTCAAGTCGAGTGACGCCATAAATCTTCGAGCGTCGCCGTCCGTTCACGTGCCGACCTCTCGTCTGGTTGGGGAATCATTACACTGAATCAAGTCACTCAATTCTCTGCTATCGCTTGATTTTTAGCAGCGTGTTCACGAAGAGGGTTAGATTTCAGACGTGGGTTGCCGGGCAATGTGAAACTGCTAGTTGGCACAATCTGTAATAGTATCCTAAATTGATGGCCACTTGTTGCATCTCGGTAATTTGGTCCCAGAACGCAGAGACCAAAAGACCCACAACTGTTTTTAATGTATTCCTTTCCGTACGCTTCAGTTCCGTTTCGCATGTTAACGATCGACATTAGAGAGCTTAATTAACACAGGTGTGCAATGACACCTGACGATTTATGCATAAGTGTAGGTAGGTGGAATAAATAAGTGAACGAAAGAGAAAAGGGGTGGTTTTCGTGTTGACTTGCATAGATTTTTGTCTAATGTTTGCTGTAACTAAATAAGGTGTGCGCACAAATGGACAGTTTTGTTTCGTAGAGAGTTCCGACGGCTGATCATTTATTATGCGTCGCCAGTATGTCTGAATCTGGTGGCGTTCAATCGGCAAACATCAGTTTTCTATCTGTTTGTTCGGATGGATGGGAAAAGAAGATGCGGTTGGTGTGGAGAGTTATTAATGAGAAATCTGGAACTTAAACCTTCGTATTATTTAGTTGTGCTTTTTAACGTCATGATTCATTTCCTCCCTACACTGTAGATTTTACAAGAAAACACATACAATTAATTTTGAATTTAAATTTGATTTTATGCTTTATCATCTAATTGAGGGTGATTTAAATCCAAACGATATCTGACATTATATGAATAGTTCTCTTTTTGTTTCGAGTGAATAACGTAACGGCAATTTTCTTGGTAAGAATAAGATTGATGTTTTTTTTTCAGATACAATTAAATCCAGAACAAATTGATTCTTTGCCAAGGGTATTTGTGCGTAAATTAATATAACAAAACCGGCGGAAATTCGAACCCGGCTCTCCGATTTCTCATTCCAAACCGCTATCCATTACACCACCTGCACATTTTGATCACAAAATAACTTCATTATCTTTTAGTTCGGCACTTGTACACAGGAAGTGAAAATATTCCGTTTTATTGCAAAAAGTGTTTCAATTTAGTGAATATATATATATATATATATATATATATATATATATATATATATATATATATATATATATATATATATATATATATAATATATCAGTGGATGGGAGGCTGCGTGCTTGGGGTATATATATTTCTATTGTATATAGTAAGTTTCACAGATTTGCTATTGTTGTTGGTTGACATATATCATTAGACCAAATAAGATTGTTCGGACAGAAATTAAACGAAACCAGCACTAAAAATGTAGCATAAAAACAGTAATATAATTTACTGTAACTAGATATAGAAATATTATATATATATATATATATATTATATATATATATATATATATATATATATATATATATATATATATATATATAAAGTTTAAACACTAATATTCCATGGCCATAATTTATTCCAAAAAAGACATTTTCTGTTTTCTTTTTTGAATTTGTAGGTCTGATGAATTGGATCGAATTTACGATCCCAATGGAATAAATTATGACCATGGAATATTAGTGTTTAAGCCTTTTTATTATATCCTTACTCTGTCCTGGACATTAAGTTCTACCTGGATTCTATCCTCTCGAAATTTTTTATTCAAAAATATACATGTATGTGTATGCACCTATGTATATATATTTATATATTTTGCATATGTATGTATATATTTACCACTAATATTATATATATATATATATATATATATATATATATATATATGAACATCTAGCGGCGACTGTTTGTTTCATACTTGAACACAATCTTTAGGTCATGAGTGTTGTGATTTGCCTCGGGTATTTCTATATATTGGTCAATGTAATTGTTATTAAAATCTTAGTAACATCCTAACATTTAATAGATAGGCGGTTATGTTACAAATTATTCAATCTCTGATATTTTAACCCATAAATTTAGCATACTTTGAAACTATGCTTTTAGCCTAGAATAGGCATATATATGTGTGTTTGTGCATGTGTTTGTTTTTCGTTGAATATGGAAGACAAGGGAAAAAATCAGAGCCTACAACATGTCTACCATCCATATCCGATATACTACCACATCAGTCAGTAGTCGCCTCACATATCTTGAAAGTGTCATAAAGCTACCCACGATTTAAAAGTTCCTATGAGTAAAATTCTCGTTAAGAACAGAAAAAACCTGCTTAAAAACAGAAAATTCTGGCAAAAACAGAAAATTCTTATATAAATCAAATTATTGAAAACATCTATCTGTGAGTGAGGCTCTGTATATAAAAAAATCTCGTTTCCACAATCAATCTCATCTTATTTAATAATAGCAATGAGCTATTGGAAGTTTTCAGATAAGAAAGACGCTCACTTGAATTCCAGCCGCACTACACACAAGAATCACGCAATAAACGTTCCTATTAGTATTCAAAACAACACAAAACACATCTTATTCAAACATGAAGAGAAATTAACAACACCCAGAAGCAAAACCCTTTGAAAATGACTAAACAAGTGGCCTTAAGCGCTTGAGACAATAGACATTACGGGCAAATTTCTACTCCCTTAATTCCACTAAACGAAAAAATGTAAGGATGCTGAAAAAAACTAAACGAAAAATTAAGAAAATTAAATAATTAATAAATTTTCCTTATCTCTCATATTCAACGAAACATGTTTAAAAGAATGATTATATATAGTGCAATGGATGAATTATCGTCTAAATTACACAAAAAATGAAAATAATAGTGACATCTAATTCTAATATATATACCAAAATTACATAAAAATATCTTGAGAGTAAAGAGTAAATTTATTTAATAAAATCGTCATTGGCTTCGACCACGGACTCCAGACGACTTCAGAATCTCCTGCATCTCTTCTGGGCAGTCTCCTTGTTTAAGTTGATGAATGCTCCCATAATCCTTGCCTTCAGTTCATCTTTGGTGATACGTAGATTTGTGGGTATAGTCTCTCTCTCTATCTATCTATCTCAATTCCCCCCCTCTCTCTCTCTCTCTCTCTCTCTCTCTCTCTATATATATATATATATATATATATATATATATATATATATATATATATATATAATATTTATTAACAATTATCACAAAAACGTTATAAACCGCTACGTAAATGCAATCATGTTTCAGAGATAGATTTTCTTAAAGCGGTGGTGGTTAACTGGAGAATAAACGATTATTTTATAACACGTTTTTGTTATAAGTGTCGATAAATATTATTAAGCTCTACTTTGTATTGAGCAATTTCTATAAAATATTCGAAAATTAGAATATTTATGCAGCCTGTATGTAATCAATTCTTTTTAATTTTTCATTGTATTCTTTCAATTTTTCAATGATGTGGGGTGTATTGGGATCAAAATGCACGCAATTCAATCACACATGCATAACGCATGCAATTCAATCACACACACACACAAATTCAATTGCACAATGTCAAATACACGCTGTTCAATCACTCATACACAAATTTTTGCGTCTCATATGACAAACAAAAAAAAATGACATCAGATATCATATTAAAAAGAACAAACATAGATAATTAAACCTAGCAACTCCCATGAATAATTTACCTTCTTTGTCGCAGAAAGCTACTCCAAACCGTTAAATGTAAATGTTTACAATTATCTTCACGTGTTTAGTAATAAATGACAATAATACATGTCTTTTAAACATGTCCGTACGAGTAAATTTACTTTTTAGTTGTGCGCATGCGTGTGTCTTTTTAGTTGTGCGCATGCATGGGTCTTTTTTTTTAATTTCCATGCTGTCCCGCGTACAATTAACTGACTTATTCAATGAATTTGCCATCGTGTCTCATTGCCTTAGCGAAGAATTATTTCCTCTGTTTCTATTACTGCATATGGTTCCAGATGATATAACTATATTGAGTCCGAAATGGAAGAATATCGGAGTCATAGAGATTTAATAGGGATGACATATAAGAAGAATTATTAAATACAATATAAACCATAGCCAATAATGAATATGTAAGTTCAACTCCTATTAAAATCAGTCCTTTCATCAGAGATCAATTTTTGGTATCGCTTCGCTTATCTATCGATATTTTCATGACAAATGATACTCAATAATGATTTAACCTATTCAAAAGGTTAACAACGTGAGAGAGTGATTTCTGTCTGAACTTCTAGGATGAGAAGTTAATATTATTTACATTATTTACCTGCGTACTTTTGTCTTCATCTTTGTTGTTATCCCAAAATTTCGGCCGTTGTGTCTTCCAGCTTTCCTCAGGTGTATGCCGTTTCGGGCAATCTACACGGAATTCCAAACTGAACCTTTTATAGTCTAAGTGAGTAGATTGTTCTTGTCTCACTTCCCATGTCTAGGGATATCTTGCCTCGTTCTTATTTTTAGTACTGGTAAGCTATTGCTCGGCTAGTTTGCACTGAGTTCAATTACACACTGCCCGGCTCAGGGATTGAACTCGCGATTACTATGACACCAAATTCGTGAAACAACGCTTTAAACCGATAGGGTGCATTGAGACAAAAATTTGGAGAGGTTGGCATCGTAGTGATCAAAGAAGCATACTCTCAGGAGTAACAGATATTGGAAGAAGCGCTCTGAGTGAAATGTCCTTCTTACCAATGTAATACAAGGGGAATGAGTCGACACTTGGAATATCTTAGTTGTAGAGGTCTGAAATGATAGAACTAAGGAATGTTGATCGCCTGAACATTTGCTATGAAAATATCGATAGATAAGCGAAAAGATACGAATCTGTGAAAATATCGGTAGATAATAGAAACCAATTTGTGATAAAAGAACTGTTTTTTAATAGGGGTTTGAACCCACAGATATTTAGCGCCTGATATATATATATATATATATATATATATATATATATATATATATATATATATATATATATATATATATATATATATATAATTCTTCTGAGGAGACGATATTTTGTTCGTATGAATCATTATTTATGTATCCGTATCTGCTGTTTGTTGTAAAAGAACGAGAAAAATAGTGAATGGCAACAAAATACTGTCAAAAAGATACCGGCAGATACGAGGACAATTAAATAAATAAATAGATAGATAGATAGATAGATAGATAGATAGATAGATAGTTAGATAGATAGATAGATAGATAGATTTAGGCAGATAGATGTATTAATTACATGCCTACATAAATACGTTCATATCTATATATATATATATATATATATATATATATATATATATATATATATATATATATATATATATATGCGTGTACACACACACATATATGTATAGATAGATAGGTATTACATTTATATATATGAGTACATACATCCTACATAAATACGTTCATATCTAGAAATATATATATATATATATTTATATATATATATATATATATATGTATATATATAGATAGATAGATATGTCTCTGTAGACACATACAGAAACACGTACACACACACACATATATATATAGATAGATAGATAGATAGATAGATAGATAGATAGATAGATAGATATCGTTCTGAGTTATCTCGTTGCATGTATCTATAGATAGCCAGTCATAAATACAATACTTACGAACAGCTAAATGCATGCATGCCTTGGAGCAATTTTTCCCGTTTTCATAACTGCGTGAACAATGTAAGTGGAAAACGAAAATTGTTGGGATTTCCTGCCAGCATTTCGTGCCAATAAGATGCTCTTCTTGCCGGTAAATCGCGACTCCTTGTGCGTTCTCGATTAGATTTCAATTAGTCGAACTGCGCATGATTCAACCGATCCTCTATCTCATTGCCGTAACGGATAAAAATGCGTGACGCGCTTGCTTTTTTCTTAAAATATACACAAGAACAGAATGCACACAAAAAGAGGGTCCACATTCATAAAAGACATAATAGCTCTCAATGACCTCGAGGTCTGCCACAATCGACAGTAGGGGGCCAAAGATCTGAAACCAGCAGCGGAACGGTGACATTCGTTAATAAAAGAGACAATTCCAGACTTTAATCGAGATTATTTGCCACGTGCCATCCAGGAAAAAGAAAAATGTCTATTGTCAATTTTTATTTTTGACGAACATATAAAATAAATTATGAATACAGTCTTGACCCTTCTATTGATTTGATTTACCTATTAATAACGTTAGTCCTACTTAAGCTGATATAATATTGCCTTGTGTCAGACTTAGTTCAACTCAGTAAAGGTGTCGGTTCTGGAGTGTCTGTTTTCTTTTTTTCATGAAATGATAATAAAAACGCATTGCAAGTGATTGTCAACGTCAACATGTTATTTGCTATGTGTAGATTTATAAGTCATGAGGGATAATATACGCCTGAGTGTTGGTTAAAATACGGAAAAGATTGATTTTCTAATTTGAAGAGATGTGCGTTTTATAAATGACTCACAATGAATTATGAGTAAAAATATTGGTGTTCCAACAGTCATTTGAACTTGAGATTTTATTGATTTCGCGTTTGCTGGAAAAGATAAGTCTAATGGAAGTAAGAAGCGCGGTGGCGTAATGTATAGCGGCTCGGATTGAGGAATTGGAGAGCCGATTTCGAATTTCAGTCGACTCTATTGAAAAAAAAAAAAGTATGAATCCTCTTCTTCTTCCCCCACCAGCTATCGGTAAATAGCAGAACAGTTATGTGCCATGCGTGATACCCGTGTAGCACATAACTGACCGAAGAAAACTAAGCGAAAGAATTAAAGAAAGATTTGTACACCTTGTTTTAATTTTTATTGTTGTTTCTTAAGAGCATTACCATTGTTCGCAGTTTCCTTGCTAAATTATTTCCCTCGTCGTCATTGTCTTATATGGTAAAATATTGCATGGAACACATGATATGTAAAAGAATATAAAAGAGAATTTGGATCGAAGAACATTGGCAAAATAGGTTAATATATTATTGATTGATGTAGTGAATTGTATAAGTTAGATATTACAGTAAAACCTCGAATTAACGGTCCCGGAAACAAGTGACTCCAGATTTAACGGACAAAATCCGTAGAAATGGCAGTATCCGGTTGGAACTGAAAACGCCCGCGCGGAGCGAAGCGAAGTCCGTTAGTTCCAGAATTTGCCGCTGTTGTTTACTGGTTCAATCAATAGACAGAGACTGGTAGTTCCGGGAATACCCACTGTTGTTTACTTGAACCCTCGTCGTGTACACACATGCATCGTCTTTCGAACATCTTATACTGTAGAGCATACAATATTTTTTGCCAAGCTCTTCACTATGGTATTCAATCATAACGGAGATGAGAAAAGGAAGCGCCTTAACCTTAGAATTGGTGACAAAATAGAACTTATTAAGAAGCTAGTGTCGGGAGTTTCCGTGGCCAGAGTATGTGAGGAATACGTTGTGAAAAAGACAAAGTGTAGATGGCATGACTAGGATTAAGGAAAAACCCCAAGCTTTTGCAGTGAAGTTTGATGTGGACCCTTCTGAAAATAAGAAAGGTGCTGTACAAAAGTGAAAGAACATGAAATTATGTCAAAGTAGGGACCTGGAGGAAGCTGTTTACAAGTGGTATGTGCAACAGAGGTCAGTGAACGTGAACGGGCGTGGAGTTGAGATGCTTGATGCAGGGAATAAATTATCAGAAGCTTTGGCTATCACTTTGAAAGGTAGTACAAGTTAGCTGTGGCGATTCCGTACTGTACTGGGTGTTTTTATGCCACGAAAAAAGTACTTCAAATTAACGGACAAAGAGCTTTAACAGAAGACTGTCCCCTTATTAATTCATTAAATTGAGGCTCCACTGTAGATATTTTTCTTATCAAGGAAAGTAAAGGGAATAGAGTAATGGTTAGTGAATTAGCTTCATTGACATTGGTATCGAGTAGTGATTTCGATTCTCAGGGTACTCCATATTTGTAACCTTTTGCCAAATTAAGCTAAGTTTAATATTTACGGGGAGGGTCATAAAATAACGCATCGTAATATTTGTTGTAAATAACGATTTCGTATAATTTCGAATCACCAGAGGAATTTTTAAATTGGAAAACATGAATCACTTGTTTTATCCCATTTTCAACATGAAAATTGTAAATATAGGCATTAGAGTTTCCGTAGAGAGAATACGATTATTATTATGATTATTGGTGATTGTTGAGTGAAAGACTCAGAATAATGGAGAAATGGTAATGTTAACATCAACCGTTTTCTTATAAAGAAACATTCAGTATTCACTAACCGAGCAATCAGTGTTACTTTCGGTTGAAACTTATAAAAGCTTTCTCCCAAAATAATTTTGCTTTAAAACAGGTTTCTCAAGTCCACTCTTATCCTGCTTTTCGGTATTGATGGGGGATTCCTTCCTAACCTTTTGTTTAGTGTAGAGTTGAACGTCAACATCTTGATTATGTCATTATTTTCTCTTCGAGTTACATGTGCTATCCATTTTGATACTTGCTGCTGTTGAAAGTCCTCAAGTGAAGCGATTTCTGTTATTTGGTACAATTCATTGTTTGTGATTCTGTATTTTTAGTTCATGGGGTTCAGATATGGATGGTCTTCTTTGGAAGTCATTTTTAATCATTGATCTAAGAAAACGGTCGTAAACGCTGAGAGTTTAGAGATTTCTGAACAGATTTGGAGCTTTGCATGGCATCTATATGAAAGTAATATGGAAAGTTGAGTAAGTGGATATGACGAGCAAATTTAATATCAAAGTAATTGTTGGGGCCACCCACCTTCTCATCACAATGGACTGATCTCTCTACTACTAATAGGACAGTTCTATAGAGTTCTGGGAAGATCAGGTGACCATCACACTCCCGTCTCTCTACCGGAAGATACAGTTGGACTTTATACTCTTTCTGATTGTTACTGACTAACCTGCGTTCGTTTGACTACTAATCTCTCTGTTGTAAATACCTCTTCAGATATACCAGTATTTTTCCCTACTTATGTGTTTGTTTTTATTTCAATACACGCACGGGGAAACACTCAACATCTCAACAGTAATAAAGACCAACATCACTCTCTTTCCTCACTTTTCGATTGTGTGTTATATTTATGTTCATTAACAAAATAAAATTATTGTCGGCCACAGTCTTTAACAATATAAAATATGCATATGGCAGTATTTATGGCAGACACAGAATATAAAATCCAGGAATTGCTTGAGTATGTAATAAAAGAAAAGTAGGGATAAAAGTCTAAGCATCAATTGTAACATTATTGAAAATATGCTTCTGAATAAGAACAACCCAAGTTACGACCTACGAATTGGAGACGTCTGAACCAAGCAACTACGTAAATCTAAATATCTGGTTAGTGTTTCAACAAAGAGCGGGAAATGTGAAACAGAAGGTGCAGTGGAATAGCGAATGATGACTTTGTAAGGCTAAGCAAAATATTTAACAAAAAGGTACATTTCGTTCAAAATAAAAGAAGATTGCTGAACTGTAATGTAATATCGGTCCTCCTGCACACTAGTGAATACTGGAAGCAGAAATGTTGTTCTACAGAAGGATGCTGAGAATACCATGAACTGAACGTGGAAACAAAAAGAACACAAATACTCGAAATTAGAAGAAGACTGTTGAGATGTTGAGTGTTTCCCCGTGCGTGTATTGAAATAAAGACAAACACATACGTAGGGAAAAATACTGGTATATCTGAAGAGGTATTTACAACAGAGAGATTAGTAGTCAAACGAACGCAGGTTAGTCAGTAACAATCAGAAAGAGTATAAAGTCCAACTGTATCTTCCGGTAGAGAGACGGAAGTGTGATGGTCACCTGATCTTCTCAGAACTCTATAGAACTGTCCTATTAGTAGTAGAGAGATCAGTCCATTCTGATGAGAAGGTGGGTGGCCCTGACAAAGACAAAATGAAATTTCTAGGGCACATGATGAGGAAAGATGACTTGGAGAATTTGGCTCTCACAATACATATTGAAGGCAACAGTGACAGGTAAAAGCAGTGAATAACCTATATAAAAAGCTTGTGTAAAGGTTTAGTAGAACAAGGACGAGGATTATAGTAAAAAGCAAACTACTAAAAGCTGAAAAGGACATTAAATTTAGGAGAGTCAAGTTTGCCAAAGTTCTGAATGAATGCAGAACATTCAAGAAGAAAAACAAAATAAAAACAACAAGAAAAAGAAACATGCTTACGAAACGTTTACTCGCCTTTGTCACATAAGATGCTGTAAATTTTAGCATTGAAAGCCATATATGCACTTTTTTATTCTCTTCTCCTTACAAACGACTGACCTTAACCCTACTTTATTCTTCTTCTGATTAGCTATAATCGTTTTCACAACTAACAGATTAACAATTTCCGATTGTAGGTGAGAAGGAAGCAATTTTTTTTTCGTTTTTTAAAAGAATTGCTTAGCAAGTTTCGTCACTCAGTCGGTAAGAAATAGATTGTATGTGTTCAATAGCTGATGCAAGCATCACTGACACAAAAGCGCTTATCTTGCAGACCTCTGTTAGCATACACAAAGTTAAACACTGGCGACCATGTGATGAATTAAAAAAATATATCCGTTTCGCCAGCAGAATTATGATTTGAATACGAGGAGGTGCTGAAAACTTTCTGTCCGATCCTCTTCCGAAACTATGACTATACATCAGATGTGTAGTAGGTGATTTGCATAAAACATACTAAAGATCTGAATTGGATTTAATATCAGACAGGAACCTTTGTTTTAAGATGAGTTGATCTGTGTTGACTCCAAATATGTACTAAGCTCACCTTAAAAGCTTTTCATTTAGTGTCACACCAGAATATCAAAAGCCCTAGGTACATCAACGAGTTTGGATTAGAAGATGCCCTCATTACCACAGGTAGTAAATCGGGTCTCAAAGCATGTTAGTAGCTTTGCCGATACATAAACAGGAAATCATCTCAGCTAAACTTAGGATGTACATATGAAATACAACTGAATGACAGGAAGTTATATAAACGCCCCAACAATGATAAGAAATTTAGATTTCCCCACGTCCTTTCGAGAAGGTCAACTTTCACAGAAAATCCTCAAAGCCACATGCCCTCATGATTGATGATAATTTGATGGAGTTCGGAAGTGAATAAACAATAATTTTACGCATCATATTTTGATTAGACGTTATTAATTTCAAAAGAATTAATGGATTTGTTCTTTTTTTAAACCGACATTCTTAATACTTGAATGTTCAGGCCGATAACGTAATACAAACAATTTAATAAGTAAAAATGAGGCGTCTATTTCAAATAAGAAGTGTCCACTATAATAACGTTTGAAATAATAAAGCCATTATTAATATAACGTTACAGATGTAAACGAAATCTATTATGCTTACTATAGAAAATCATTGTAAAAATTGTACTATAATTCTCACTAACAACGTATGTTATATTAGAATTACTATTTCACTATTTATGTAATCATGACACTGAAAGGCTTATGGTTATATCACGTTGGGACTCCGGTCCTAGTGCGATAACAGAAGTTAAACAACGTCGAGCCTGATCAATACCTAGATGGATGACTGTTTGGAAATACCAGGTTCTGTAAGCTTGAATGTGCGGGTGGTGTAGTGGATAACGAATTGGAAATCAGAGAGCCGAGTTCCAACTGCAGTCGGGCTTGTTATATTCACTTATGCGTAAATATCCTTAGGAAATGTATGAATCCATTTCTTCTCTCTCCCAGACATGGATTAACTAGCAGCACTTGCATCAGTAAATCAGTATTATCTCGAAAAATATTCTTACAATCTAAAAATATGTTCTGGCTTCTTTTTATAATCGACAAAGGGTTGATAAGCCGTAAAAAAAAACAAATCAGCCAATCAAGCATGAGATTGAATCAAGTTACTGACGTATATGTTTAACAAATTCTACCAGTGATAACAAAGTTTACGGAAACTGCTACTTGTTTGATGTCACGTGACATCTCATTTAAATGTTAAGCAACATTTATTGGCGGCTAATCAAAAATGTTCATTTGTAAGAGGTTTTCTTTTTCAAGGCGACGTTGATCTTAAGTAACTTTATCTTTGATGTGGATTACTGTCCGTGTTATCATCAAAGTCATGCCATCCACCGCGAAATATTAACAGCTCGCCAATTTCAAATCACCTTATCCATTCCCTATTGAATTATATTCTGGCACGGCAAAGGTTTTAACCCATTTTACATATTGTCTACCAGGTTCCGAAATAAGTAAAAGCAAATTAAATATTTCTTCTGGAACTATCAAATTGTAGGTCATTATTGTAAGCAAAATTAATTTCTTGTACCAAAGTCTGGTGGACGAAAGCCAAGCAGAAAGGTTCCAAACCTTTATTAATTCCCTGAATTCTATAGACTTGGCCGCTAATAACGTGTTGCATGGTTGCTTCTAACGAGAAAACATTCACAGATTTAATATTAAGGTCTCCATTACGAACAATTTCCATTGAAAAGATTCAGTGGGCAGTTGATTTAATAGATATCCAGTTAAAAGGATATACGGCGTACATATGTAAAGAGCTGCTTTATATATACGTAAATATACATTAAGTGAAAATACAAAAGACGAAATAGTAGAAGAATTTGGCAACAGTTTAGCTCGTTATTGAATCGAAAATCTTGAATATCTATTTTTCACGTTAAATAAGTTTAACTATTAGATTTATGAGATAGCTACTAACTTTTCAGGAAAACATGTGACTGCTCAATTTTTCTTTTCAATATTCTATCTCTTAGTCTATTTTTGAGATACAGAACTTGTAATCATCATAGATTATGACATTTCCTTAATAAAGAGACATCTGATTCTGTGATTTTAATCTTAAACGTTTCTTGCATTTTCTTCTTTCTTCTTCTTCTTCTTCTTCTCCTTCTTCTTCTTCTTCTTCTTCTTCTTCTTCTTCTTATTATTATTATTATTATTAATCATGTTTTTCGTCTTGTTCTTGGTCGCTGTGTCTATGTCGCGTTTCTTTCGCTAAGTAAGCCGTTTCCTTGTTTTTACAACCATTATTACTTCACTAACAACAACAACAATAATAATAATAATAATAATAATAATAATAATAATAATGCCCGTACCAAACAAGCTGACGTAGACAAAACCCGTACCCATCAGTGGCTACGTAGTGCAGGGTTGAAAGCAGAAATTGAAGGTTTTATCCTTGCTGCGCAGGACCAATGCTTGCAAACTAGGAATTATCAAGCACATATACTAAAATATTGTGTCAGCCCAAAATGCAGATTCTGTGATAAATATCCAGAAACGATTGATCATCTTGTATCAGGTTGCACGATGTTGACACCCACTGAATATAAAAGCCGACATGACAGAGTGGGCCAATATCTGCACTGGAAAATCTGCAACTTCTACGGGAAGGAAACTGAAAGAAACTGGTATGAACCCCACCCAGATCCGGTTACGGAGATAGGACCTGTTACAATTCTATGGAACTACACAATACACACTGACAGAACAATCAAAGCCAACCGCCCAGATATTGTTATTAAAGACCACAAACAAAAACGGTGCCTCCTTATTGATATGGCAGTCCCTGCTGACTGCAATGTATCTTTAAAGATATTCAAAAAGATGTCAAAATACAAGGATCTTGAAATAAAAATCTCGAAAATGTGGGAACATCAACAATCCCTTTTGTAGTTGGAGCCCTAGAACTGGTTGGAAAAGATTGCAGTAGACTAATTGAAGGGATTCCTGGAAGTCCATTCCTCAAGGAGACACAAAAATTGTTCTAACAAGTACAGCCCACACTTTATGAAGGGCTTTATCTATGTATTTTTTTTTTGTCAGGGGAAAGTGTCATGATGCCATTTCTAACCTCTTGTCCCTGGGCGGGACCCGGAAAGAAATGTGTAAACGCCAGAAATCAAAGAAAATAAAAATAATAATAATAATAATAATAATAATCTTCATGGTCAATAATTTACCTGTACCAAACAAGCTGATGTGGAGAAATCCCATACTAGTCTGTGGTGACGTAGTGCAGGGCTAAAAGCTGAAACCGAAGGTTTTATTCTTGCTGCGCAGAACCAATTCTTGCTAACTAGAAATTACCAAACGCACATACTGAAAAATTGGGTTGACTCCAAATGTAGATTCTGTGATAAACATCCAGAAAGAATTGACCATCTTGTATGAGGTTGCACAGTATTAACACCCACTGAAGATAAAACTCGGCATAAAAGAGTGGGCTAATAGCTGCACTGGGAAAAATGCATCTTTTAAGAGAAGAAAACAGTAAGAAACTGATATCAACGTACCCCAAATCCGGTTATAAAGATTGAACCTGTAACAATTTTATGGGTCTTTATAATACACACAGACAGAATAATCAAAGCTAATCGCCCAGGCATTGCGATCAAAGACCACAAGAACAGAATGTGCTTCCTTATAGACATGGTAGTCACTGCTGTTTGTAATATATCTTTGAAGATCTTAAAAAAAAAAAAAACAATCTATCAAAATACAAAAATCTCGAAGTGAAAATCTAAACAATGTGGCACATGAGGACATCAATAATTACAGTTGTAATTCGATACCTTGGATTGATTTGAAAAAGTTCCGATAGACTCATTGAAGGGATTCCTGGTAACCCCCGCTTTAAAGAAATACAAAAAGAATTGGACTCACAAGTACAGTTCACAAAGAGCTTTATCTATGTAAGATGTGTGTGATGTTTGTAAGTTTTTTGGTTTTTTTTTAACAAAAATGATCAGTGAAAAATATCATAAAACCATTTCTAACCTGAGGTCTCTAGTTGGGACCCGGAAGGAAATGTGTATACAACAGAAATCAAAGGAAATAATAATAATAATAATAATAATAATAATAATAATATATATATATATATATATATATATATATATAGTTAAGTTATGAAGAACTTTTTTCATTGTTGGAAGTGTTACCTGATGATCCGGAATGCTCTAAAAAGGATTTTGGTGAAATAAATTATTGTAATGGTACCTTAAAAGTAGTCTGTTTTTTTCATTAAATATATATATATATATATATATATATATATATATATATATATATATATATATATATATATTTAATGAAAAAAAATGTTTTATATATATATATATATATATATATATATATATATATATATGAACACGTGTAAACACAGATTTACTATTATTATTTTTTTCTTAATGCTTCACTCTGTACTTTTCAACCCATGACCATTCACAGATAATTATAAGATATTTAATATAAACTCCCTTAAAAATAGTCACATCGTCCGTTAGGTCACGAAAAATGATTCAACCTCTTACAAATTGCCATTATCTAAGACACATTCCATTCAGTGTTTATTTTTGCCTCTCTTGTCCCCTCTCTCTATCTCTTTCTCTCTCTCTCTGTCTCTCTCTTTCTCTTTTACTCTGTATTTCCAACTCTCTTTTTATTTCACACTTGGAGGCTCAACCCAGTCTGACTTTAAAAGAATTTTTGATGAGGAAAACTAATCTATTTTTATTACATTACAAAATTATTATAGAAAGATTTGAACTTCAAAAGATCAGTTACAGTTTAGGGCGAATTTGCCCTAATCAGATCGTTAGGTCACGAAATATGGTTTAACACCTCACTACAAACAATTGTCTTTATCTGAGATGACCATCTTCAATCCATCTCTGTGTCACACTCTCTATTTGTTTCTTTATCTTTCTCTCTCGATTTTTCTTTCAGGCTTAGTATCTGTGATACCAAGCATGACACACGGTATACATTGTCACAACCGTATTAATATGTAGATAATATCAATAATAACGTGGAAATCTGAAAAAAAATGTGGCACATGAGGACATCGATAATTCCAGCTGGATTGATTGGAAAAGGTTCCGATAGGCTAACTGAAGAGATTCCTGGTACCCCATGCCTTAAAGAAATACAAAATAATTGTACTCACAAGTACAGCTGCTGACACATTATGAAGAGCTTTATCTGTAAAATGTCTGTGATCTTAATTTTTTTTTTTTTTACAAAAATGATCGATGGAAAATATCATGAAGCAATTTTTGACCTTAGGTTTCTGTTTGGGACACAGGAAGAAATATGTATACGACAGAAATCAAAGGAAATACTACTACTACTACTACTAATAATAATAATAATAATAATAATATCTTTTGAAACCGTTTGCGAATCTAAGTAAATAAGAGGACCTAGAATTAGACACCAGTAGAATGTGGAATCTGAAGGCAACAACATTACCTGTTGTTATTTGTGTTTGGAGAATTACATGAAAATGTGAAAAGCAATATGTACAACCAATTCATGATTGGCATAAAGTACATGAATAGTAAAAAAAAGGCTTACACTTACGTGTATATCTCACATCTTGCGTAGTTGTCTTTATAAGCAGTGACCACAATC
Organism: Acanthosepion pharaonis; assembly: GCA_903632075.3. NCBI lineage: Eukaryota > Metazoa > Mollusca > Cephalopoda > Sepiida > Sepiidae > Acanthosepion > Acanthosepion pharaonis. The sequence continues at coordinate 2,213,995 of CAHIKZ030001768.1, read as the reverse complement.
ATATTTTCTCCTCTATTGCATGGCACCTCATCTATTTGCATTTTCTGATACAAAAAAAATGCCACCACAAGATATACAAAAAGAGAAAAGTAAAATGTCATTTAATTCATTTTCTGAACTCAGGATTGTTCAGAATCTTTTTTTAAATTCATATATAAGAATAAGAATGGGAAAAAAATGATGTCATCATTCATCTGCAAAATTCGATGTCATCACTGTTGGCCTCACTCAGGTCAGCGGAAAAATCAACACAGACGTAAATGAAAACGTATTCAATTTCCTGAACAATGCTCTAGGTATACTATTGTGTAGATGCATTGATCATATCCTCTTCCATTATATATGTACCCACAAAAATGTTCGCTAATATAGTATATTAGAAAACTGTTTCTCGTGCGTTTTCGTTGGGAGAAAAAAAAACCTTTCTCAATACAAGAGATTGAAACATTAACATCACCAACTCAAAGTGACAGACAACAGACTAGATTTCAATAAAGCAGCATATACAATTTAATTAAATAAATAAAAACACTAGAAAAATTAAATAAACGAAACTGCTATAACAATTAGACAAAAGAGGAAATATAAAAAATTAAATGAAAAAGAAAACACTATAAAAATTTAATAAAATAGCAAACTTTGTAAAGTTTTTAAAAAAGATAGAGATTTGCCAAAAAAAAAATAATATAAAAATTAGATAAAACAGTAAGCACTGTAGAATTAGATAAAACAGTAAACACTATTAAATTAGATAAAACTGCAAAAATTGTGAAAATTAAAACAGCAAACATTATCAGAAGTAGATAAAAGGACAAACCAACAAATGTTATAACAGACAAACAAACCAACAAATGTTATGAAAATTGAATAAAACACAAAATCCTAAACGGCAAACATTATAAAAATCATTCAAAACAAGATGCACTGTAAAAATAAAAGAGCAAACATTACAAAAGTTAAATTAATTAGCAAATATAAAACAAAATGAAATAACAAATTTGCAAAAATGTAAGATAGAAACAGGAAATACTATAAAACTTAGATTAGCAAACATTACAAACACGTCAATATTAAAATTCAGTATTTTTATTTTATAATCGCTATAATAGAAGTTGCAATTAGATATAAACAAGACTTTCTAAATTAATTCCAAAATCAGTTAAGGAAGTTCCACATTTTTCTAACGTCTCTTAATTGTGCTTTGTAAAAGTAAAGGCCAATAGCTTTTTATATTCGTCTTTTGTTTCTTTGTTAATTTGGAAATCGCTCAAAACAATGACTCACCAACCAGCTACCGAAGGATCATCAATCACTCAATATATCTACTCAGGCTTCGGTTGTTTTTGCCAAATGAATGAACCTCGGGAGGTGTTCGATTCCCTCTCGTCTGGGCGAAACAAGCCCGGACTTTCATGGCTTCCTGCTGGGAAGTAAGAAAAGAATCTCTCCACTCCACAAGATATTTTGGCAAATAGTCTGTAGCAATATTTTAGCAAATATTATGCACAACGTATGTATTGCATTATCTATTACTCTCTCTTTGTGCGAGCGTGTGTGTGCGTGTGTGTATGTGTTTGTGTCTGTGCGTTTGTGTTCAATGGATAAACCATGACATTTCCTTTTGTGCTCCGCCTACAGTTAAAGTTCATTTAGTGCATCATTGCCAATCTAAGACAGAACATTTTGACATGAGTACAATTTAAAAAAATAATTTCCAATAAATTTAGAGTAAGAAAAATAATTAAAGGGCATTGTTTGATTGACCATACATATACACGCACACATATGTATGTATATATATCAGATATGTAATGTATACATGTCAACATATATAAGTGTGTGTGTGAAAGATTAAATGGTTTCAATATTTGACAAAAATCGATTTCATAAGTCGCTGTTTTTTCAAACATTGAACACATATTTTACAACAGTGTATCTATATTAAGCCTAGCAGCGTAATATATAGGAAGAGAGTTGAAAAGTATATTAGGCGTACGAAGTGGAGATTCCACCAACATTCTGAAGTTAGGCCTGATTTTCTTTTGTGGGTCGGTCCAAACACACACACACATACACAGACGCAAAAACGCGCCTAAAGAATGAAGCCAGAACTTATTTTATAAAAGAAAAAAAAGTCACGCTCAATACCTATAATATGAAACAATTTGAAGCCAAGAGAGAGCGGCAATATAAACAAACAGACATACAGAGACAATGGTCTATATCCGCAACTCAGAATTAAACCCTAAAACCACGATGATCAGATCATTATTCGGTTGAACCTTTTATAAACGTGTGGACTGACGCTATAGAATCTCAAGCAATGAACTGAACCAAAATAGCAGAAATCACATCACTTGAGGACTTTCAAGAGCAGCCATAACTAAAATGAAGAGAGCATGTAACTCGAACGGATAATAAAGAGCTAATCAAGCTATATCACACGGTATCATAAAAAGATTCGGAAAGAAAAAAATCGGAAGCGTCACTGTAAATATTTCATTTTCTGAATGTTAAGGAAAATAAACAAAGAAATTTAACAAGAAGCAAACATTCAGGACTGTTGTTTGTTAAGCAAGGATTTATTTACATCATGGCATTCCGGTCATATCATGTTAAAACATTGGTACTCGGACGATCAGCGATGTTAATCAGCATCTAACCTAGTCAGTATCTAGATGGGGAACCGCTTGCTAGTACCAGGTGCAGTAAGCTTGGATGTGCAGTTGGTGTAATGTATATTTTCTCGGAATTGGAAATCGGAGAGCCAAGTTCCAATGACAGCCGGGTTCGTTATATTCACTTACGCGTAACTAACCTTGAGAAAGGTATGAATCCACCTCCCCTTTCCCACCTATGGGCTAATTACTAGGACTTTTTTTTTAAGCATTACGCCCCAAGCAAGGCGTGAAGCCACTAGGATGCAGGGAGTTGCAGAAGATTTGTAGCGAGAGCGGATAGGAGTGATAGGAGAAAGGATGAGGAGAAGGATAGTGGGTAGATCAAGGTAACTGGAGATGTCGATTGACATCACATTTGAATAGTTGGAGATTATAGCTTTCAGGGAAACAGTAATTGGGGAGGGTGTTCCACTGGCGAGAGGTGCGAGGTATGAAGCTATTGGAGTAGAATAGACGGCTACATTTGAAAGTTTCTACGGTGTAAGGGTGGGAGCGTGATGCCAGCCTCTGTCAGTAAATTATTATTATCTCCCCTAAAATTCTTACAATCTAAAAATATTTTTTGATTTAAATAAGCTGAAAAAGTTTGATATGCCGTAAAAAATAAAACAACAAAAAACAAGCATTTCCATCATGCATGTCTTTTTTTTTTTTTTAAATTACATTCAATCTCTTTTCTTGTGTCCACAATATGGTAAGAAAAATTACAGATACGCAAAATTTCTTTCGTTTTCAATTTTTGGTTCAAAACACTTCTCTTTATATTGTAAACATGTTCTTTTATTATTAAAACGTGTTTTACAACTTCATTTAAGATTTGACCTTTTTATGCACTTCGGCTGCCAAAACGCCTAAAAAATTAATAACTTACCAAAGTCGATTTTTGTTTAATTTGTCTCTTGATATGGGACATAGATCGGAGAAATAATGTTATCGTACCAGTATGCGAGTTTGGTACCGAGATGGTAAAACCAGCTACTGTATGCTTGGGTGTACGATTGGTGTAATGGATAATGGCTCGGAATTGTTAATCGGAGAGCTGAGTTCCAATTCCCCTTGAGATATTTATATTCACTTACGCGCAAATACCCTTAAGAAAGTTATGAATCCACCTCTTTTCTCCCCAGCAATGAGTTAATTAGTAAGACTTCTATATCTAAAAAAACATTATTTTTCCAAAAAAGATTCTTATAATCTAACAATATTTTCTGGTTTTAAATAACCTGCAAAGGCTTTCATAGAAAAAAAAATCAATCAATCAACGTACTCGTATGATACAGGTGTTCTCAATTTGTTGCCCGCATTTTGCACTGTTTCGCTATTTCCTTATAAAGGATGTTTCCTTCTTTCTTTTCACTTTAGGAGTTCCTGCGTTTCCCTTCTGTCTCTGCTATCGACACTATATCATCTGCATATCATCTTATCAAGATTCTGTCCACAATAATAAATCCTAGTAAGAATTCTACGTCTACCAGGATCGCCTCATTATAAAGTTTCAATAAGTCCAGCGAGAAAAAAAAGACAAAACCTTGCCTTATTACCCCCCCCACACACACACACACCACTTTCTATTTTTGTTTATTTACTGAATTCATGCTACCATTCTGGATCTTAGAGTTCTAACATTTTCCGAGACATTAGAAAAATTAAAAATAAGTTTATTATGTGCGAAGCAGTACCTTATGGGTCTAGCGAATGTTTCTAGGCATATGGTTACTTGGTATTTACCCGGGTAAACGAGTTTTCTTAAAACTGTTTAGGACGATATGTAAATTAAATTTTATTTGTTTTCATCAAATATGTTCATATATAACTCCTACCAAAGCAAAAACTTTAATTTCCTCCTCTCTTTATTTGATCAAATTAAATTCTTATCACTTCTCTGTCTGTCTGTCTGTCTGTCTGTCTGTATGTCTGTCTGTCTCTCTCTCTCTTTCTCCCTCTCTCTCTCTCTCTCTCTCTCTCTCTCTCTCTCTCTCTCTCTCTCTCTCTGTTAAAAATATCCATTACTTTCTACTTTACATATGGGTCGAGATACAGATATTAATAAAAGTCAAAGCTACCTAGAGAAAACAGAACGCTTCATGATTGATGATCAGTCGATCGATACGTGACCTGACCTGATTTCTGACACTTCTTCACCTCATTGACCTGTCGTGTTTCCTTAGAGCATTTTGCTTTGTTTTGTTTTTTTGTTTTTTTTTTGTTTCTTTTGTTTTGTTTTTCGTACATCTAACAATTGTTTGTTTCTTAGGTTGCCATCTTAACATATATTTATTTTAATAGATTCTCTTTCGTTCAGCTTTCAGATCTTTCATTTTTTTTATATACCGGCGTGGCCATGAAATTTGCCGCCATTTTAATTCTTGACGTATGTGTATTTCCTCATCTCACCCCGCAACTCATGTTCCAATCGCTTCATCTTTATCTTACTTTTCCGTCTTCCTTTCTAGGTTTATTCTATTTATTATACTGGGAGACTGTCGTTTTTGCATTTGTTTTCTTATTTTTTCTCCGGTTATCTTCTTTATTCTTTGTCTCAAGGATTTTCTCACGGTTCCATTTGCTTTTTTTCTGTAGTTGGGGGTGGTGGTGGTTGTGATAATGGTAGAGTCTACTAGAAGATGATTCAAATGTCAGCATAAAATGGAGGAGGTCAAAGGTAATTTTTCTCCCCGTTCTTGGATCAGGGTTCGGTTTCAGTTTCCTGAAGTCGGAGCCTGTGGAAACACAACATCCGGAGTCGTGCGTAGAATCAAGAGATTACGTTTCAAGTTGGATTCAGGGCGGCAAAAGTAATCGGATTCACAGAGGTTAGAGACAAATTTATTTCAGAACAACTAAATAATGAAGAAAGTTTTAAAATAAATAGAGACTATATTTGTAAATTGATGCAATTTTTAAAATAGTTATATTGGACTTGGATACTAATTAGAATGTATGTAAACATGCAAATTCAAATTTGTGAATTCAAATTGCATCCTTCGCTGCTGCAATATATTCATTTTTAAGGTTTCTTAATCTTTGTCATTTTATTTTTATTAATACATTATGTAGCGTTGCGATTTGGACCAGCACCTGGTTAGATCGCAGATCCGGATTCCTGAATGATCGTTATGGCATGATGCAGAAAAATTGGCGTGAACGAAAAGTGAACCCCGCTGTAAAAAGGTCACTGACAACGAAAACAGTTAAAGGAATGATTCTGGTGTAACGATGCATTTCATTAAACAGAAAAATAGGAGCGCTGCTAGTATATTTTTTTTAGTAATGTGGAAATGTGTGACAGAGTGTCAAAAAGGATTGTTTCTTATAGCTTTTGCCAAGATGGAATGTCTAGCAGGTAAAACGCTTTATGGTATTTGAATACCTTTTTCCCGTCAACTTGATTTGGAAAATTCATTATTTACTGCTCTCAGACCACACTAGTTTTAGACTAAAATATTTTGGTTTAGACTTATCAAAGATAAGATAAAAATAAGGGTTCTCCACTAAATATTCTTTGGGCTGTTTTGCCTAATGAAAGAGTCAATGTTCAAATTTCTATTTCGTTTAATGAGCATCGTCTTTTATCGTTATTTTCAAAGTTTTATGCAGCCCCTTAAAACAAAGAAAGAACTTTCTAAAAAATACTTCTATTCATACAATATATAAGCTTTTAAATTTGAATTCCTGCAATAATCGCATCACGTTGCAGGAGTAATGATTTATACAGATATTTTTACTCTAGTATGTCGATTTTATTTCATTTCAAACTCGGACCAAATGAGTTATTTTGGCAGAACAATAGGGGAAATTTTAGGTTTTCAGCTTTTATTATTAGCAGAAAATGAATAACATTATTCTGAAGCAGCAGATTATCATTTTGTTTTTTTGTAAATACTTGTATGTATAAGTGTCAATGAAACTATAGGCTGTTAAAATGTTCTATGGTGAACAGTCAATAAAGAATTCAAGTTATTTAGATGGTACTTGCAGGTACATAGCGAGAAATGTTACATGTTGACGTGAGAAAAGCCCAGGAAAAAATACAAATAACAGAAGTAAACGTTTATTTGACAGTGCCAAAAAGAAGTGTTGCGAGAATCTGTTCAGCTGATTCTTCACAATAAGAATTCTTCTGTGCATGATGCTAAGAAACCCATTATAAATATGGCATATACACCTTATTCCCCATATTTAACAATCCATCGAGATTTTTGTCTATTTTCAAAACCGTAAAATACATGAATAGACATAGATTTTGCGGATATCACTGGCATCCATTAATGAAAATAGGGAAAATGAATTCCTATGATGTCTTCAGCAAAGGCAGCATCGTTTCACGAAGTTTATAGCTTCACAAGGTGATTAATTTGTAATTGACAACAGCCAATAGTGAACAGATGAGGACATTTTGCTGTCACGGAGACATTCCAGGAATTAAATTGTCTCAACTAGTCTATAGATGACAACCACATTCCTATGTCATGTTCAAGTTATATATAAAATATCGATTCCAAAAAGATCACCGAAGTTGGGTGGTGTCGTTATAATTGACATTAAGATATGTGACCACTGAATAAATAGGGACCAGTGTATTTTCTTTATCATGTCTTATCAATGAGGTTTAGCGTTAACCGCATTTAGAGAATCACTTGTTCAGCTGTATTTATAATCCTTTAAGTATTGTTTTGAATCTTTACTTGAATTATTGTTTGATCATGAAGCCCAAAGACAAATTCCTCGCAATATATTTCGTCATCGCTTTTCTAAAACATAATTACTTTCACTGTATTCGTCCACATTTCTGAATAGTCTTGAATCACTGTCTGACCGGTTACCAGAAATAAAAAAAAATGTGAATCACGTCTAGAATGAGGATAGCTCAAATGAATAGAATTATTTCCTTACGGCTATCTTTGTATCAGCTAAAATGTATGATTTGAAGAACAGTATGTCATTAAAATTAAAAAGCTTCTATCTGTAATTTTAAGATATTTGAATTCAAAGTTTGGTTAGCTGTAACTTTTTTATAAATGTTTTTCCATACTCTCGAAATTAGATTAAGATTTTTTTTAATTTATTTTCTACGGTTTATCAACCGTTTGTAAGTTATTTAAAGCCAGAAAATATTTTTATATTGTATTTTTTTTATTTTTTTTTTAGATAATTATGATTTAGTAATACAATTCTTGGTGACAAAAGTTTGCTTCATACCTTTCCTAAAGCGCCTGAGTGAATATAACTGAAATTTGAACTCGGCTCTTCGATTAATAATTCCGAGCCATTATCCAACGTGCATATCCAAGCTTACAGCACCTGGTATTCCCAAGTGATCACCCAGGTTCAACGTTGGTTAACTTTGGTGATCAAGCAAGAACTGGTGTTTTAAAGTGATATAGCGGATATATTTGTAAGTGGTCAGATAGAATATTGCAGAGAGAGCATGTCACAGACGAGAACTAAAATAATTAAACCGAAAATTGCCGATAGAATCTTTTTTAATCCCAGGTGTCATGTACTAGAAGCTGTTAATCGCGGTTTTACTTGGTATTTTATTTATTTGGGGTTTATTTTACCATTACGTCGAGCCTTAATTAATTTCCGATTTTTTGGAATCAATTGCGATGCATCATCCTAACTGTTAATCATATGTGGCATCAGCTTGAAATATAACAACGTACAACAATATTCAATGCAAAAGGTTGTGTGGATTAATAAGGATAAATCTTTATAATTGCAAAGTTAAAGAAATGGAAAGTTTTTCCCGAGGAAATTTTTAAATTTAGAATGTGTAAAATATACTGAATCACTAAATGCACATTTGTACATCTAGCAGCTGCAACATGTCCGTGAATGTTTGGCCGAAAAGCTCTTTGCGCTCGTCAATAGGAAGAATGTGGTTCACGTCAATGAAAAACACAATGCCGCGTAGAGCAAAAATAATACAAGAAAAAATTGGAAATCGGTTGATCTCTCTTTCTACGCCCCCAGACCTTCCACTATCTAATGGCTGGAAAATGATTTGATGGGGAAAACATTCTCTTGTCCGTGAAATGTTTATATTTTCGTACTTTCTAATCCGCTCTAAATTTCCGTAGCTTCGTTTTGGCATTTAGCTTAGATTGTTGCTAGTTTTTTATTGTATATCAACGTTTGTTGTGCTATTTTATGCTGAGGAACGAACACACTACTCATATTAATCTCGTTAATAACTACCTCATTCCGAAATAACATTTTCTTTTGTATTTATATGATTAATGTTGCACCGGCCTCTAACACAAGGGAATTACACCGGTTCTCACGATATATAGTGCCAGTAATACCTACCCGGGGTAAGCAGCGACAGTACTACAACTGCCTAGCTGAATAGTACCCGTTTCCTACCTTTGTATCTGTGATGTTAAATACACGTGTTCTTTAAACCAACTTCGACTTGATTTTCTTATTTTTACTATTGTGCCACGACACAACAATTAATATTATCAGCCTGGCTGATGTTATCCTCCAAGTGAGTGACTTGATGCACTCGGGCTAACACTTTCTGCTGGCATGATGTGGAAAGATTATATCGAATCAATTATTAAGTTGCTGCTAAGAAAGTTGGTTCATTCTATAGTGCGTGACAATTCTTCCCTCCAGGGTATATTTTTAAGTCTACCATTTGTCATACTTTGAATATTGCTGCTACATATGGCCTGGTACTCTTGCTCTATATTTAGAGATTCTTGATAAAATCCAAAGAAGAATCCGCAATGTCATTAGTCCTGACCTGGCATCTCGGCTTCAGTCACATTCCCACCGCCGTAATGTGACTTACCTGTGCCTTTTCTAGAAATACTTTCATGGAAATTGTTCTGATGAACTTTCAGCTACGATACCTAGACATTATGAATTTAAGCGCTGTACTAGATTGGCGATAATGTCTCAACAATTTACAGTTGCATTGGCTAGATGCAACTGTAGGTCCTATGCTAACAGTTTATTTTCTCGCACTTCTAGTTTGTGGATATCTCTTCTGGGTTCTTGCTTTCCAACCAATTTTGATCGTAAAAAATTTGAATGTAATATCAATCGTTATCTTCTTGATTCCGCTCCTTTTATTATTCTCGCTCCTTAATAATGCTTCTCGTTTTTCTTATTCTTTTACACTCAGCAAGACCTTGTGCATTAGTGGCTTTATTGCCTTGCTTGATGGGGATGATTAAAAAGAAATTAGTTAAGGATATTGGTTGTATGTCTGTATAGGCTATACATTCCCGCCGATAACCCATAATTTTCTCCTTGTTGCCGATAGTAGTTTAGTAGCAATCTAAAAACATGACATTTGCTGAAATTTCCAGGGACCAAACACTAGATGTAAGCACAGTTAAACTACGAGCAACTTGATATAGTAGTGTTTATATCGCTTGAAGAGCCAGGATTTGACATGACATTCAGTTTCTTATATATAGTTCTTGTAAATGCATAGGCAATGCCGGTGGCAATGAGAAAATATAGTCCCATGTAGTCTTATACATTCTCTATCTGACAATGTTGGTGTGCTTCCTTTATTTGCTGTAGTTTCCATGGAAATAAAGAGAAGGCATTACTTTCGGAGTCACCCCTCGGAGTTTCAAACCATTTTACAATTGTAACTTTTACCAGTTCGGAGTGTTGTGAAATAAACAACATTTGACAAAACAATATAAAGTTCGTAATAAACTTATGACAGCAAATCACTGCTTGTAAATGAATAAGCCTGTTATTTTTGAACACTCACCGACAATTACAAGTTAATATTCTGTGATTTGCATAATCTACTTTTCATTATAAAACTATGAAATTATGCATACATCTTATAATAAATGTTTAAGATAATAGTGAATATTTACTAACGTTAGCTAAGTTTGGCACATGACCAATATAATGAGGTAAGATGTCACAATCGAATTCTGCACAACTGAGAATCATTTACATAACTGACTTGCTGATAATTATTTTGCCATAGTTGAACATATAAAATTTTAGCTTTTACAAGCACACGATCAAAACAAACAAAGAGAAACAAATTGCAATATAAATCGTGGTTTTCCAACTTATTTTGCTGACGATCGCTTTACGACCGGGCGTCCATGCAGAAGAATATAATAGTTTGATCGATGAAATGACATGGTTATCTTTTATTGTTCTTTCACAACTAATCTTTACTTCTTCTACATCGGCCTCCTACGTTTCTTGTGTAATGGCCTCACTCGGTTCAGGCACTTATTCGCCTGGTTGCTGGGCATTCAACATTGTGGAATTTGATGTGGTTTTCACGAAAGTGAAAGTAAAAGTGAAAGTGAACGTGAAAATGAATTGGGAGAGGAGAAAAAGAAATGGGCGGAGAGGAGTAGAGGGAGAGACACGATCAAGCTTGTAGTCATTTGGCTAGGAACAACGACGTGAAGTTTGAGAGTATGGTGTGATATGAACTGTTGAGGTCAAAGCTTTGGGTTGGGGTTGGCTTGAACGGATAGTATCCAAGGGTTGTGGATGGGCAGAGATTGAACGGAAAGGCGACTGTTGTAACTTCACTCTGTTTGTCTTCATGTCTTGTACGGCTATTCCGGCCAAAATCATGCTTTCCTGGACAAACAATACCAAAAGCCCCATCAAATAGCTCCGTGATTGCATTTAAAAACCAATCTTCTTTACCGAATGTAAGAACCACGTATCTTGACCTTATTATTATCATTTACAATTTCAGAGAAGAGCCTGGTGACGTGGGTAAAAATACATCTTTTCTGACTCATGGGCTAGAAATGGTGCGATATAGAATACATTGGGTCTAATACCTTTCGTCATACTATTTTTAAAAAGTTTATTTTCTTATACATTTTTAGATAAGACAGTGCAGGTGCAGATAAAACTACAGGGTGCGATGTGCAAATTGTCGCCCTCTTATATTTTTAGTTTCGCACATGGGGGTTGTTTGTTTATGAGTTTGTCGACTGCACAGTAAAGTAGGGTCGGTTGGGCACCGTCTGTGAGAAAAAGATCATCATGTCACATTTCACTTCGCCAGAAATTTGGAAACGACAACCTGTACTGTTTTTCAATCGCACCAAAAGCTAAAATTTTAGAGTATTTGAGTGTGAGAGGATTAGGAAAAAGTTGGATGAGTCTAATGGTGATTACAAAGGTTTTGGTGTTGGCCATTAATGATGGCGAATTTATGCATCCTTCATCTGGCAACATAACTCTGCATCATGCCACACAAGCAGGTAAACCCAGTCAAGGCTATCAGACAATTTCTGCGACTACATCACCCCTTACATCTGGCCACTTAACTCCCCAGGTTGCAACCTCTCGATTATTATGTGTCGGGCGCAGTTGAGAGAGAGACCAACAGAACTCCTTTTAATACTAAAGATGAACTGAAGGCATGATTATGGCAGTATTCACCGGCTTAAACAAGGAAACCACCAAGAAGAGTTGCCGGAGATTCCGAAGTCTTGGGGGGGGGCATGTTTGAAGCCAATGGCGATTTTATTGATTAATATTTGTGTGTAATTATGGTAAATTTGTCTGTTAAAATGAGATGCCAATGTTATTTTCATTTTTATGTAATTTAGACAACAATTTATCCATCGCACCCTTCACACACACACACACACACACACACATATATATATATATATATATATATATATATATATATATATATATATATAACTCATGGGTTAGAAATGATGATATATAGGGTATAGCAGCCGTCTGTTATAGTTTTATTTCAGTTAATAATGTTATTTCAATAATGCCCACAACACATCGTTAACGACCCTCCCTAGTAATTCATTGTCACCAAAGCTCAGTGTGCTATGATCAATTGAGAAGAGTAACGGTCTGTATATGAGGTTTAACGAGTTAATCTTAATTCATTTTACAAAAAAAAACGGACTAAGGAGTTTGCAACGCTTAAAGAATTAGATTTAAATTCCTTGAGAAAGGTTCTTATAATTTTGCAATAGTTGACGGGTTGTCCTAATTGTAAGGCTAGTTTTGCAAATCACTAGGAAATACATGGTCGTTCGATGCGTGACGTGATTTTTTTGTTGTTGTCAAATGGTTAACTAGCTAGTTCTATATTTTAATAGTTGTTCAAAATTTAATTGATGTACTAATATCATATATAATATGAATGAGCGTATAAAGAAATGGCGTTTTGAAAATTTAAATAAGCTTTCTGCTACATCCGGATTTTCAATCTCAGATTATCTTATTAATAATTGGAAATGCGTATCATCCGCCTGTAAAGATTTATCCTCAGATTTAAGCGGATTACATGCCGACTATCACTTGAAAGTCACCGAGACATATTAAGTCAAGACAACCAGTCTTCAAATAAAAGGATTTGTTACTAGAATTTAGTGTGATCTGTCTATAGACAAATCTCTGTGTGCATTTCCTTTCATGTTTCCTTTTTTTAGCCAGTGTGCACAAAATTTTCAATTCTTTTACCGAGTTTTGAGGTGTGAAGAGTGATAATCGTTTAGCTCATTCTATAGAATTTTATTATGTGTTTCATTTGTCTTTCACTTTTCTTATCAATTACTGCAATTATAGTTTCCTCTTATTCCTCCTAATTATGTCTGTATTTATTGCATTAATTCTTTGGAAAGATTGACGAGTCGCTTACTCCACGGTTTTGAAATTAGACTTAGACTGGCTACCAGTCAAGGATAGAGACATCGGTCTTTTGCTGCTATTCAAGTCATAGGTGGGAAGGAAAGAAGGTCGATTCATACCTTTTCCAATGACATACGTGCAAAAATTAATGCAAACGATTAAACCGGAAACTGGACATAGCGCGACGATTCCACTTTCCTCGCTGACAATGCTTACACTACCCATAATTCTAAGGTCATATCCTATTGGAAGTTCTATGATCATAAATTGTGACCGAAGATGGATTCGTTTTACAAATATTTAAGCTTTTAAAATAGCATATAATATTATCTTTTTTTTTTTTTAAAAAAACTTTTATTAAGTAATTAATGCCTTCGCCTTATTTTTGAAACGGTAGGCATTCACGAGTTATAGGAAATACATTATGAGTTATAGAAATGAGTTATAGGAAGGAAACTATAATTAATACCGGATTTTTTTTTTTTAGAAACATAAATGTTAATACTGGTTGTACAGATTAACGACTCGTAACGAGAAATAGGCGAGGCGATTTCGAAACCCGATTCATTTCGTTGGACTTCCTTTCATACAAATACATTTGGGAAAGATATGAATCCATCTCAATTATAAGCTGAGTTAAATGTTAAATGGCAGGCAATACTGTAGTATCTAGATATGGTTAGCATTCAGTCTAAGATTTCAAAACCAAACTACCGGAAGCTGTATACATAGAGTTAAACATGAGGTGTAGCTGCTATGTCTGAAAAACAAACACGGTAGATTTCAGCAAAATATGGATTGTTTGATTTGTTTATTTACAGCTTATCAAACTTTTCAAGCTGAAACATATTTTTTTGAGATAATAGTGTGTTTTTTGATTTATGGCCTACTATTTAAACTATAGCTGGGAATAGAAAAGGTGGATTCATATCTTTTCCTCGGATATTTGCAAGTAGGTGAATATAACCAATGGAATTCGGATTTTTCTCTTCGATTTCTTATTTCGAGATGTTATCTATTACACCACCCACACATCCAACCTTACAGCACCTGGTATTCCCGAGCGTTAGCAAAATAGAATGATCTCTTCGAAGAGCGATTATCCAGAATTTTCAACACAAGGAATGATAGATGGATTGATACTGGATTTAATTATATTTTTTTTACTAACACCGGATTTTATTGTATGTATTATTGGGTTAATAACTGTATTTGGTTCACCAGAATTATTACAAAATTATCGCTTCTCGAAGAGATTCGTGGCGAAAAGTTCTGTTTTAGAAGAAATGAACGAATTCCTAATATAAATTTGTTGGTATGGATTTTCTTGTAGGGAAAAAATTATATAAAATTATTATTTTTTTTTTTTACTTTTGTTTTTCTAAGTAAGATATTATTTTTCAAATGTATCTTTTTAAAAGTGAATAGTAAATAAAAAAAAAACAAACCTACTAAATAAAAAAAACTTCCATAGAATAAATTAATACGAGACAGAATTACCTTTTATTCCAAAAAAAATTCTCATGCAATCATGGAAGCAAAATAAAGATTGATAGAAATGATAAAAATACCACACGAAGCAGAAAATAACTTGAATCTCATAAAATAAAGACCAAAAAGCCCGCTAGGAATAGGAAAATGAGAGTGAGAACACAGAGAAAAAAAAAACTTGCCAATATATAGACAATCCAATTATAAAGAAAAAGAACGGGTGAGAACTTCTTATATGTAAATATGTTTATAGAGATAGACGAGAGTGCTGAAATAGAGGAAGATGAGCAAATTTCTAGCTTACAAAGAAATAGAAAATTAATTTCGGTTTTTTTTTTTTTTTTTGAAAAAAAAATTGTCACGTTTACAAGTGAAAATGTAAAAAAAAAAAAAAAGAAACTATTATTTTTTTTACTTTATTTTTTGTAATGTGAAATCTCCGGTGATGTGCACCTCATAAAAAATCGATTCCGATTATATTATTTATTTTGTCTAATCTATCAGTGGAATCATTTTAAAGAACAGTTTGACAATGTGCGAAGTCTGATTTAGTATCAATTGATATAAAGCAAAAAACAAACAAAAACGCTTTTCCTAAACGTTACACAAAAATGCTCAAGATGAGTCATTTCCATAACTCTACACGTTAGTCAGGCTATTGTCCTCATCTTTGCTGTTTTATAGCGGGGGCCATCATTCTTCGTAACTTGTGAACCGGCGCTACAGTATCACTAACAAAGAACTATACCAAATAAAAGTAACCATATCCCTTGAGGAGATTGAACAACTGCAAAAAGTAAAATAAAAAAAAACATGTAACACGAAAAATCATTAAAATGTTGATGTTCCACACTATTTCAAACAAAAATTTAGAAAGAAATGCCCCATCAGTACAAAAAAGCTCAGTAGTAGTTACTGGACTTAAGAAAACTACTTTTCTGGAAAGCTTTGTGAAGAGAAAGATTTTATAAATTTCAACCAACGTAACGCCGTCTGCTAGTGGTACAAAGCCCACTCGTGCTAGGGAGGTCTTGGTCATCGGCGCCAAATTGAGCCTATGTTGTATAACCACCTCGTTCTGAGAGGTCGTGGGCGATGGCCCCAAATTAATACAATTTTGTATTCTCTCTCTCTCTCTCTCTCTCTCTCTCTCTCTCTCTCTCTCTCTCTCTCTCTCTCTCTCTCTTTTCTCTCGTCTTCTCCCGGCCATTAGTGAAATGTTTTTGGATCCGGAGATAAAGGACATCAACAAGGATAATTTGAACTTATATTGTTTTATTAAAGTCGTCGACGTCTACATTTTCTAACTATTCAGTGGGGTCGCCCCCGTTCCACGGGGGAGCCGTTTCAGACATGAAAGAAAACACATCTACATGGTTTGATGGCTGAGAAACAACTTACTGAAAACCCTTTCTCTGCGTCTATCATTCCCGTGCTGGTTGAGCAAGTCAAAATCGACTTTTTTTTATTTTGTCTTCCATCTGACCTCTAAGGTCAACCACAGTCTGAGCAGAGATACACTTCCTCTATAAAATAATAGTCTACTAAATTATTATTTAACACTAGGTTAGTGAATACTGAATGTTTCCTTATAAGGAAATGGCTATCATTATCATTACCGTTGAACTCTCAATTCATGAATTTTGAAGCCTTTTTTCAAATCTGTCCTTTTCTCTCTCTTCATACGTATATAATGTTCTTTCAGGACGTAAGCTATTATATCGCTACAGAACTTCTAATATTTTTTATTACGCTAAATAATATTTGCTCCTTTTCCTTGTCCTTGTTCTGCCATCCATTCAAATAAATTTCTCAGACAGGTTGTTCTATATTTCCTTCTGTCTATTTTCCTTTACTATGTCCAGTAAGTGTTGAATTCTCTAGACCTATGTTCCTCGTTATGTGACATAGATATGTCTGCTGTCCCTTCCTGATTGTTTATATGAATGTCCTTGTTATTTCTAATTTAATTAAGACGTCCTCGTTGCTTACAGATTTTTCGTGGTATTCTAAGCATTAATCGACAGAACCACGTTATTCCCGCTTCAAATGTCTTCTTCTGTGCGTTCAAATACCTTCAATATATAATAGTCTTTCTGAATTATTGTTACCTTGTCTGCGGGGCTTAGAATAGCTGACTGTATCCCCTAAAGAAGAGTAAGAATCCTTCCTTTCAAAAGGGTCATAATTCGGATGGATACTTGCAGACTCCAGTATAAGCACGAGCAATGTCTATTATTTGACTCAACTCTAAACCCGACATATGTCTATAGTTAAATTCATTTATAAACAGGGCCTATGTTTACCAGATGTAACTATTAAGTCTTTGTGATACTTGTTTTATTAGACATTAACGCAGTAAGTTTGACCTGTCTTTAAATTAACAAACCTAACCGACTGCATTATTTATTTAATTGTTCTAAATTTGAAAATCAAAGAAAACAGGGAATTAACACGCATGTTGTTCTGTTTAGCAAAATACTAAATTGATTCTGTCTATAGGAATCTTTGACGCTCCCAACACGAACAAATTTTAACAAAGATGCATATAATGAGGAAAGAAGGCCCAGGGAATTTAATATTCATAGGAGATATTGGAAGCAAATGAAGCACGGGAAAAAACAGCTAGTAATTTGTCTAAGGAATTTGTTTGAGTGGATGACAGAAAAAAATCAGAAACGTTTAGTAAAGGAATAAACCTTACTGAGAGCATCAAAAGATTTTCTGGAAAGGAACTATCGTCTGAATCCTGAACGGATACTGCGCATAAAAAAGAATACCAATATCTTTAAGATAACCTTGTATCGTCTGTCATATAAAATTTTATTTGATAATAACTACAAGATCTTGAAGTTAGGTTGTTACTGTTTGGAATTATTTCGATATAATTTGAAATAACTGGAATTATTTTTTTTAATAAAGGCAGGTTACATAATTTCATACATTTTTATTGTCCGTTTTATATAATTCTTTTCATCTTTCTGTTGTTTTATATTAAAATCCTGTTAACTTTAACCAAGTCGTTATTTAATCGTCAAAGTGCGGAAATTCAGATTAAAAAGCGTGTACTTTCTCCTGACAAGCCTATCTCTCTTTCCATGGTAAATGTTCTGACTAGCTACAGAAAATAGATCCACCAGTTCAGACATTTACACCTAAAAGCCGCTATACCGCTTAAACAAGATTGGATAATCCTCCTTCCTCTTCGTATTCTTCTGGTAATTAGGAAGTCCCATTCGGATAGCATCTCGAAAAGCGACCCTATAGGAAAGGACTCTGGAGAGAATTCTCCTTTGGCCACTACATTCTTAACCTCTTGAAATCTCGCAACAAACTTTATCTGCTTTCAACAACTTCATATAATAACCCTGTAACTTGAGTGGCTCTTCGGCCTTTTATCGGGTGAAAAACGGTAGAAAAACGCTTCGGTTGCCAAAATAGTAACGCGTCGTCATATGACGACGGACACACGAAATTTGGATCGACAAAAAAATCAATGCAATCAAAAGTAATCAGAATTGAAATAAACTAGTCAAAGACTGATATATGTTAGCAAAAGTGACCTTGATTATTGAAAATGCTTCTACTTCTAATGTGAGAAGCATTTGTATAACAAAATCATCTACAAGTCATTTTCATTGCCTTTCTTTAGAAAAATTCATTAACAATGTAATTACATTATATCTATGACAGCTATATATTTCAGCAAACTTTCCGTAAATTGCTGACAACAGACAAGGATTTTTATTGATTATCGATATACAACTTGAGGCCCTGAAACTTTTTCAAACTGGCTTTAGATTAAAAATTATAAAGTTTATTAGTTACATGATAGAACCCCAGTTGTAACCGCTCATTGCATTGATGATTTTCGTTTATTCATCGACACGTGATGAAATTTCACAGCTTGCTAGTTTAGTTTGGTTTATTTTGTTTTAACTTATATAAATCTGAATGAGTTATTTAATGCCGACAAGATTTTTAGTATGAAGAAAATATGTATTTCTTGTACGAAATCAGTTTTGACGTACAGAGGCTTTTTGTAAAGAGGCTTTTTGTCGAGAGTCCAATCATTTTTGCTGGTAATATTTGTTTTCTTCAAAAATGTATTGCTGGTAATATTTTTTTCCAAAAATATATTCCTGGTATTTTTACTATAACAATCTACTTTTAAACTTTCATAGTATTTTGACCCCAGTTTATAGGTAAACTATTTGTCCTTAGCTGGGGCCATTACAGGTGCTTCCACTCCGAGTCAGGGTAAACCCTGGAAAAACAGCTATTAAAAGGCGGTTTCACGCTCCTCAAAACATCCCGAATATAGGCCTTTTTCTCGGGTGTAGTTTATCGTCATACCCGGGACGCTAACAGCTTTCCTTAATTAGATAATTCAATAATATCATATTCTGTTTCTTTTACTCATAAGTTAATCAGAGAGGTCTACAAAATCTCAATAAAGGATCTCAATGTACTGGGTGTGAGTTTAACATCTTTTTGTCCGATGTTACATCTTTTCTATGAATTGTAGCATAATATTTATCCATCTGATTTGTTCATGCATTGAATATTGCTACATATCTGGTCTGAAAATTCTGGCATGTATTTAGAGAGTTTTGATAAAACATGAAATGTTATAGGTCCTGACATTTTCGGCTTCAGTCACTTTACCACCGCTATAATGTAGCTTTCTCGTAACTTTTCTATAAATATCGTCCTGGGTATGACGATAAACTATATCCCGCAGCAAGGCCTCTGATCGGGAGGTTTTGATGAACGTGGAACCACCTCTTAATTTCTGTTGTTCACAGGCCTACCTAGACCCGGGGTGATAGCATCTATTAGGTTCCCAAACATGAGCAAATAGTTATGCCCCAGACTGGGCTCAAAACACTATGAAGGTATAAATATTTTCATAGTAAAAATACCAGCAATACATTTCTATATACAATTACTTTTTGTCACCGCTCAACCAACTGTTCATACAAAACCATTAAATAAGTTCATCGCTGTCTTTCTCTGCTTCTTTATTCGTGATAACATATAAATATTAAATTTTCCAAGCATTCTTTCCTCACAATGTCCCCAAGAAATGCCATCTGATTTTAAGGTCTTTCTAGGTCTCATTTTCCTATCTCGTAAAACAAGGTAGATTAGTGATCATAGAAATATATGGTATAACGATATACAGTGTAACCCGGATATAAGAGACCCGGATATAAGAGAAACCCGGATATAAGAGAGATTTTCTCTGGTCCCAAATTAGAGCCTGTGTTAATGTATATATAATAAACCAAACCCGGATATAAGAGAAACCCGGATATAAGAGACTTCTTCTCCGGTCCCGACAACTCTCTTATATACGGGTTACACTGTACAAATTTTTATATAACAAGAACAGTTTTGGAGGAAAGATATATATGACAAAGTTTTCGTGTGACGCAATCCTTCTTTCGGACTTCATGGGACTAGGTTTGTTTACGTTTATGCAGCTACACTTTTACACAACATTTTTTTTAATGTGTTTTGGGTATATAATCTAGCCAATTTCCTTTAGATTCACTTTCTTATTGTTTCCATCGCCTTCGTTATTAAATATCCCAAATTGTGATTACAGAAGATCTGCCAAGAAGGGTGAAACTTTGTAAGAATCTGGACGCAAAATATATTTTTTTCTAAATTTAAAGTTCCCAACATATATAACACATTTACACAGCAGATATGTATATATATAACTAATGATATATATATATATATATATATATATATATATATAGATAGATAGATAGATAGATAGATAGATAGATTCGTAACATATTTATATATATATATATATATATATATATATATATATATATATATATATATATATATAAAAGTTACGAAAAACTTGGTAATCCGTATGGGTAGTCTCAAGGAGGATGGAATCCTGAGAGCTCAATGTAAATTTCGAGCTAATAATTTAAAGAAAAACAGACCACTTTAAGGCTCCATTGTAATAGTTTATTTCACCAGAGACCTTTTAAAGGACACTGGATCATCAGACATCGCTTCCAAAAGGTAAAACGAAAAATAAAATGAAAATTTACACTTTTGACGGTTAGTATTAAGTTTATGTAATTTAACAGAGAGGGTAGCGAAGAGTGGTGTGAGAGACATGGTCGGGTTTAGAGAGGGTTTCTTTTAATATTTCTTTTTATCATACTTAGTATTGAGGAAGGAGGGACCAGACATTGACCTATTTAAACGGTCAACTTAATAGAAATGATATGTTGAAAGGGAAGGAGAGAAGAGCGAAAAAGAAAAAAAAAGGAAGAAGCTGGAAGTAAAGAGAAAGAAGATGTAGTTAGAGTTTAGGGAGGGGTGGTATAGTTTTAGCAATTAAGGTAAAAATAAAAAATAAAAAAAAAACAGATTTTAACGTTTGATAGAAATTTAAATGTTTAAAAAAATCTACGAAGAAATTAATTTAATGCTTGCTAGCAATTTAAAACCGATTAAACCGATGACTATTAAAATGAACCCTCTCTAAACTCGACTAAACTTCGGACTGGAAACGCAATCTCATACTGCCATGTAGCCTCGCGTCCATTACCATTCGCGTGCTCGTATGTAAAAATTATATCTGCCTGCTCAGGATATGAATATCCCGCCATTGTTAAACGGAACACTTCTCCGTTAGCTCACTACTACATGCGTTAAACGGTGAAGACAGACGCACCACAAATGTATACGAATGAAAATTGTAACCTAGTCTACATGGCAACACAGCTCCATCTACCGTAAACTTTCTTTTAACTTAATAACGAAGGATTAGCGGATATATGTTTATATGGACAACCTCTGTGTGTGTGTGTGTGTGTGTGTGTGTGTGTGTGATAGAAATTATTTGGAGGATTTGAGATAATTATAATTAAGTAATTCAACGAGAGTAGAAGAAACCTCAACAGAATGCAGAAAGCACTAGACGGCAGTTTCGTCCTATATTTGGGACTCATCAGCAGTGCGCATCCACTACCGAGAATTAAAACCCGGACAGTTACATTGACAGGCAAACGTCATACCAACTGTACCAACAGGCCTCGGTGGCGAAGAGGTAGTGAATTAGACTCGATATAACACCGCTTGATCACATATTCCGAATTTCCCTTACCCATAGGACTGTTCCCCCACGAGCCACGACTGCTATCCCCAATCTTAGTAATATAACAGATATTATAAGTTGTAAGCTTAATTCTTCTTATTTAAAATTTATTATTTATTAATCATTTCACCACTAAGATGCGAAAAAATAGCATATTTTGAGCGCGAAAGACTATAAGAGAAAGAAAAACCTTATAAAGGAATGACAATAATAAAAGAACAGCAATTAGGAAGACTGGAGATAACGATTTACATTGCATTTATATTTTTTAAATTCAAACTTGACTAGAATACAAAAAGCAAGAAGAAAGTTCCACAAACGAGAAGTGCAAGAGAAGAATATATTAGCGTAGAACCTGCGGTTACATTTCTTATAATGACTAGATGTAGCCGTAGGTTCTATGCTAACAGTTTCTTCTCTCGCACTTCTCGTTTGTGCAACTCTCTTCTGGCTTTTTCCTTCTTCCTCTATGAGCCGCCTCCCTTCAAGACATATATAATCACGGCTCTCCATAATTTCCTATCTTGTGTGGCTCTTAACAGTGTCTCTCCCTTTGCTAAGACCCCAATTCCGCTATCCATTCACAAAAGCTCCTTAGATAAGAGGATCGTTACTTTCCCCAAACTTTCTTGTCATCAGTATTCGCGACGAGGGTTACGTTTTCCAAATCCTCCATCTTTATTAGGTGTCCAAGAAATAGTAACTGCCCTTTCCTGATTTTGCTTATAAATGTTCTTTCTGTTGCGATTTTCTTTAAGATTTCTTTGTTGCATATTCGCTCCGTCCATGGATATTTTCAGTATCCTTTTGTATTTCTGCAGCCCTATTGTTGTTTTCTTCAGCCGTGAGAAGATTGCCCAACGTTCCCTGCCATATAAAAGATGCACATCACAAAGCCTTCTAGTACTCTTTTATTTGTTTCTAACGAAATTTTCCGTTTCTCATCAATTTGCTTAGTTTTTGGGATGCATCTGTCGCTAGTCCAATACATGTTCGTTTTTCGGTATTTCATCTTCCATTCTCTACCAAAATGCTTCCCAAATATTTAAACTTCTCCACCTGATTGATGTTTTTCCTCTCTAATTCGTAACTCGCATCTTGGGCCTTTACTCTTGATGATAATCAAATTTTCTGTTTTGTTGTAGTTAGTCCTTTTTTATCGCTTTCTTCTACCACACTGTTTTGTCATTCCTATAGTTACCTTTCCAATTCTGCCATCAATGCAGTGTCTTCTCCGTATATTATATAGTTAAGATTATACTCACCGATAGGAAATCCTGGTAGGGACTTCAGTTCCCTTAGCGTTGCAGTAGAAGATGAATAAATCTGGCTGCAGTATAAAAATGCACTCTACGTAAGAAAACGTGTTCTTATTAGCTGCTTACTATAATGCTTATTAGGACGCCATCAATTAAAGATTTACCAATGGAATTCTGAACATTAAAAATTGGATTTTAGAAATCAAGGTCTCAGTTAAAATATGACTTCTGGTGAACGACAGGACACACATGACAATTTCTGCATTCGTGTTCAGGCTGTGAGAATTCAATGGGAATTTTCATTCAATGTCGACACAACGCTGCGTTGTCTAAGGAGACCTGATTTTTCTATAACATGTTATTTGTTTTTGCATTTTCCATTCGCGTAATTTTAAACGTGTTTCGTCCATAATTCGCATGAATGGCATCAGTAATAGAAAGTATTCGACGGTAAATAAATGTAACATTTTTTTTTTAAAATATTGAAGAGAAGGCAAGATCGAGAGATCAAGATGAAGCGCGTGCTTGTGTGTTTGTGTGTAAGACATACATGATGAGAAATATAGTGTAATAGTAAATCACTGCTGGGTGGAATTCATTTTGACTTCTATCCCCATTGACTGTTCGTCTCCAGTTAGGCGAGATGTGAAAGGCGAAATTGAGATGACTGACATGGCAAAATCAGAAGCGAATAAAAAGGGGGAAAAAAAAGAAAGATAATCGAAGAAAAAGACAAAAAAAGATCATCTATCAAAAACTCACACAAACGAATACACCAACGCAATCCACACACATACATACAAAACAAATACACACACATGAAAACAAACACCCACACACTGATCGATAAATAAAGTGAGTGAAAACGAGTGAGTGGAAGTACAACGCAACCGTTCAGGAAATTTGAAAAGATTAGCCAATCTTTAGATTTTGCCTGTCTAGCAAAAGTTTCCCTTGTCTCACAGGATATTTATCAGATTCATCGAAATCACGCCACCGACATGTAAATAATGTAATGTTTTTACTTGGAGGAAATTATTTTCCGACACAAGTACCCCAAACGTATATTAATTCACATAATATAGATTCAGCACAGAAACAACGATACCTAAACTTCAAAATTATTTTTTAAAAAGGAACAATCTTTCTTAAAGCTTTTGAATTTTACATTCAAGGTAATAGATTAAATTTAATATCTCCAATAAGCAAAAGACTTTCATGTATTTCAAAAATTAATTTAAAATAGCTGCAAAGAGTTGTTTTTTTCTTTGTTTTTGGGGTTTTTTTTTGTTTTTTGCATAAATATTTGATTAGCACCCTTTTTAGTCGCCTTTCAAGACAATGAATTTCTCTTTATTTAAATCTTCAAAAAATACTCTTAGCTAATTTAAAGTATAATTAATCGGCTTTGAACCAAATATTATTTACTTTAAGTTTAAAATATCGATAGATGCATTCCTTTAACCCGACAATAGCTGTTTATTAAAGGTTTTGGCGGGTTTGAGAGCCTGATGACAGATTCACATTTATCTAATTTTGTTCTATGAGGATTTTTAGCGGTAAAAATGGAATTTATTAAAACGAGAGCGCCTTTTACATATCATTTTTAAGTACTCAGTTATCTTAAAAATTTAGGAAAATATTCTCCGTAATCTGATGTTTATTGAATTTGAAATAATTTTGGTTGTAAATTTACTATAGTTATCGCTGTTATTTTCTGATAATGTCGCGCGTGGTTGACGGTATAATAGAAAATCGGCACGTTTATGAATACAAAAAAAATCGAAATTCTTTTAAAAATATCTAAGTGTGATGTTTTTTTACTAAGCTTTTCAATTTATTATTAGTAAATATAGTTTTTACTTAATAACAATGTCACTTAAAAGGGTGAAACTAATGCAGAATTTTATAAGCTTTAAAACTTAACAAATTATACTAATTAATTTTAAAAAAACTGAAAACAATTGTAAAAATTAATTATTCATTATGCGTTATTAAGACAAAAGTGTCCTTAATATTTCGTATTTATAAAAGCAAGTAAAAGCTTTACCAATTAAATAAGGTGATAGTTTTAGTGCATTTATTATTTTACGATTCAGAGCAGATTTTTAAGTAAATGGTGTTTCTGTTTGACAAACAATTTAATGATTTAAATTCGCCAAGGAGTCCTGCATTTAACTAATATAAATAAGAAGACGGTGGAACTTTAATTTTTCGAAATTTCATAAAATTAAGTAAGTGTGTGTAACAGATGTAAAAATAAATATTTTTACCAAAATTTTCTAAAACAATAATTCAAAAGTAATGTAATTCATTTGTAAAAATTTCAGGAAAATTTAATTAAAATACGACAAGAATTTCTAATACAATGTATCTTTTTACAGCAAAAAAGATGCTAAATTACTCATACTAAAATTTGTCACAATCGCTGACGCAAGAAAAACAAAAATTGGAGAAAAAAAATCGAACGTACGAGAAAGGATAAAAAAAATTAATAAAATAGTAAAAAATACTTTGGTCTTTCCTCTTAATAAGAACATAAACATTTTGTCAATGAACATTTGGGGCCTTTTTCACCATGCTATGCTCTTTTTTTTTTTAGAAAATCTTTAGAGGTATCTAATATTTTATATATATATATATATATATATATATATATATATATATATATATATATATATATATGTGTGTGTGTGTGTGTATATATATATATATATATATATATATATATATATACACACATACACACACATACATATGTAATGATAAGAATATAACTGTAAGGTATGCTATTTACATGGATTAAAAGTGCTCAATATTAGAGATAGAATAATTTGAAACTTAACCATCGCTGCCTGCTCTTAGGATAATACAACAGACCGTGCTATACATTATGCATCACTGGCCCACATACTAATATCGTCGAGGCAAAGCGCAATACACATGAGCGTATGTAAATATAAAATTGGACACTGAGGTCAGCAACCAGCGGTGACAGTCTGTTTCATGTTTCAGTCTGGCCATATATATATATATATATATATATATATATATCAATAAAAATAAAAAAAAAAACTTTTGGTCGTCTGAGTGAATTTAACAAGACAAATGCAAGAATTTTATTTATAGCCATACCGAAAATATTGTTTAATTTATATAAATATTTATATAAAATATATTTGTTTCATATATTTGTTATATTGTTGTATATAAGATTCCTTTAGTGTTCGTAGATACGTTTTCTTTTGCTTCAAGTTTCCACAATGTGCTGAAAAATAAATTATTATTAAAATTATTATTTCTTTTGGACACACTCGTCTGAAAGACCTAAGGCAGGTCGTTTGTTATGGCCACATTTCATGTTAATTTTTTTTTTTTTTTTTTTTATCTCCGATGAAGTTGCTATTACATAGACAAAGTTCTCCTTAGTGTGTGTGCTGTACTTAATAAGACAATTTTCTGTATGTCTCTTAAGCTGGGGTTTCCAAATGTTTTTTTTTTTTATAATTCCAAGTGCACCTATTACCACTGGTATTTTTTTTCAATTTCCAGGTCTTTGTATTTTGATATTTTTCAAATTCCTTGGTTGCTAGAACTTTCTGGTTTTGACAATAATGTCCGGCCTATTTGCTTCAATTTTTCTGTCTGTGTGGATGGTAAATCCCATAGAATTTATTTCTGTAACCGGCGCTGGCCGATGTTCATACCAGTGTTTGCTTACACATTTTCAAAGTGTTTGCACATTGTCCAGTGTAAGTATTGCCCCACTCTAAAATATTCATTTGGGGCAAATTGATGTTGAATTTTTCCACATTATTATGTATGATATTTGCCTGAAAATTCCTAGTGTAAAAGACTAAAAGCCTTCAGTTTCAGAAATCCAGATGCTCGTAACCATCGATGAGTATTAACTTTTCAACATTGGGTTTATTTGCATTCTGTATGTATTTGTCTTGCCAGCGTTGTTTCATCTGTTCAAGGGCTTTATCCTTGGCTTTTTTTCATATCTTTGCTGCAATAGTTGGTTCTTGGCTTCTGTTTTGATTTACTACAGAATTAAATGTAAATGTTGTTTGTATTTACTGCCTTCTTTTTATTATTGAATATTTTTCTTTCTGTTTTCATGTTGTTTCACTAATTTTATCATCCAGTCATTTGTTGTTTCCATGTAAGTTAGTAAGCCAATAGTTGTTGTCTTGTATGACAATTCTAGCTGAATAAGACCTCTTCCACCTTCTTTACGGGGTATGAAATGATGCATCACTTTTTGTTTTAAATATTTGTCTGATGTCATTTAGAGTCCAGTTCATTATTATTATTATTATTATTATTATTATTATTATTATTATTATGGGTATTTGGAGTTCTGATCATATTTATGAGCTTTTCTTAAAGTTTCGCCCTCTAAAATACTTCATTGCTGTAATGTAATGTTCTAATAGTTGGTTTTACATATATATATATATATATATATTAAGAAATGGACAAGGTCCGACAATTTATTTATTAAAGTAATTTTTTTTATGTTTAACGTTGTTATTTATAGATACAAGTATTTAAGCAAATGCTCTGTTTATGATAAACAGTATTAAATAACATTTACCGGCCTGAATGTCCGAGAAATTTTCATAGAAAATATTCGTTCTTTGACAGGATTTGTGGCCCAGAGGTAAGGCACGTCAGCGTAAATGACGGTTCCGTATAGGATGCAGGTTCGAATCCTGTCAATTTATCTATAAATAACAACGTTAAACATAAAAAAAATGTCTTTAATATATATATGTAGAGGGACGGGGGAGAAATAAATATAATTATGAGGCATGTATATCTGTTGAAATAAATTTATGACCGGCTGTATTATAAATGAAATATTTTCCTTTTTATTATTTATATTGCTTTGTATATAAATGTATGAATTGAACTCTCATAATGGATTTAATTTTTTGATAATTTTTTTAAATAAATGTCCTCCTTGGAATATTCCCTACCACCTAAGGATTTAAGTAAAGATAATATACAATATATATATATATATATATATATATATATATATATATATGAGTGTGTGTGGCTATGATTTTCTGAGTTTCACTTGATCTCATCCTTAAATGTTCTATGTTCATTTTCTCTACTGTAAACTTAAAGTCTATCTATCCCTCTTTTTTTCTCCATCTTGGCTTTCTCTATAACTTATTTACAATCACATCATCGTATGCGTATTTTTTCTCCTTCTGTATCAAAGCCATATTTGATTTTCTGATCCTTATCCGGTCTATGCGCGCCATTACTTGGGTCTATGGACCGATGACTCGGCGTAGGACGAACACGTAAGCTGAAACCAATGCAAGCAAAAGAAGACTTTTCCTAACACAAAAACTAATAATAATAATAGAATAGCATCAAAAATTCAAAGATAATGTTTATAAGATGCGCGAAAAGTTCATAAAAACGAAAAAAAGAATTGAAAGCAAATCTATTCCTCCCGATTCCAAGCAGCACGTTCGTTCATCATCATCCGACGTGACTACTTGTTTAAAAGAGAAGAAAATGTATTTACTGTTAAACGAATGGCATAAGGTCTCTTGTGTTCACTGATGAATCTCGTTACATATACATACGCACAAATTCGCCACCAAATACACAATAAATTTTGCATGCACACAGTGCAAAACCACGCGCTTTTTCGTCAGTGAACTTCTCTTAAAAGACAATATTTTTTGCAAATTTTTTATACTTCATCGGATATTTAAATAAAATATCCAGTAATATATATATATATATATATATATATATATATATATATATATATATATATATATATATATATAAAGTGGACACTGAAGTCAATATTAGATGCGACAGTCAGTTTCATGTTAAGCGCAATCGTCAGGCCATGTGCTGACGATTCCTTTTAGCATGGAACAGACTGTCGCCTCTGTATGTTGACTTCAATGTTCACTTTTATATTTGCATACGCTCTATCCCTAATATTGAGCAATTTAACCCATAAAGATAGCACATATTTTATCGTATATATATATATATATATATATATATATATATATATATATATATATATATATATATATATATATATATATATATATATATATATATATATGATATATATGAATTCCAATAACCAAAAAATACTATTCTTAAAAGAGTGCTCAATGTAGAGTAGAGCAAATATAATTTATTTGAAAATTATAGCATAAATATGTTATAAAATCACTACAAAAATAGCCATTTCGATTCAACACTTCTAGTGTCTTATAAAGTAATGGTGTTGAATGCAGAATAAATTATATATACACAGATAGATAGATAGATAGATAGATAGATAGATAGATAGATAGATAGATAGATAGATAGATAGGATGCGGTAGTAATACGCCGCATATATCTTCCCATAATACTTCATACATAGCGGGAAGACATTAGCTAGCACGATTGCCACTAAAATCTTACCATTATGTGGGAAGTATTGCTGGGAGTTATATGTTGAAGGTATATGTTGGAAGTACCGCTAGGAGATATATGTGGAAGTATATGTATTTTCTGCTGCAACCTATATATATATAAATATAAAAGTGGATACGGAAATCAACACTGAGGTCAGTATATATATATATATATATATATATAGATAGATAGATAGATAGATAGATAGATAGATCTATAAAAGGTGTCACATGAGGGGATCAATATTTTCAGTTGTAATTGCAGCCCTCGGATTAATTGGAAAAGGTTCCTATATGCTCATTGGAGGGATTCCTAGCAGCCCATGCCTTAAAGCAATACAAAGATTGTACTCACAAGTTCAGCTAACACATTACGAAGAACTTTACTTATGTAAGATGTGTGTGGTCTTAGGAGGCACGGTGGAGTAATGGATAGCGGCTCGGATTGAGGAATCAGAGAGCCGAGTTCGAATCCAATTCATATGCTAATAACGTTGAGAAAGGTATGAATCCTCTTCTTCTCCCCTAATCCAGCTATGAGTAAATAGCAGGACAGTCCAGATTCTATAGCCTTGGATGGCAACTGGTCTACCGCAGAAAGAAATGGCAACCTAATGCGGGAAGAATCTGCCTAGTCTGTCATGTAACGAAAGATAGATGATCGCCTAAGCGGGTATCACACAAGGCACATAACTGACTGACTGACTGTCATATTAGGTTTGTTTGACAAAAATGTTCATATTATGAAGCCATTTCTGACCTTAGGTCTCTGGTTTGGACCCAAAATGAAATTCAAGAAAATAATAATAATAATAAAGTTTGTGTAGACAAACTCCGTATCCAACAGAACCAATGATTGCCAACTAGAAATTATCAAGAAAACATACTGAAAAATTAAGTTGATGTAATATGCGGATTAAGTGATGAATATTCAGAAACAATTGATTATCTTTTATCAGGTCGCACGGTATTAGCATCCACCGAATATAAAACTCAGCATGATAAAGTGGTTCAATATATGCACTGGAAAATGTGCAACTTTTATGGGAAGGAAACTACAAGAAATTTCTATGAACACCACTCACCATCGGTTAAAAACATAGAACCTGTAACAGTTTGCGGGGGGCGGGGTACTTTACAATACACACAATAAGTACGATCAAAGACGTCGAAAACAGACTGTCATCTATCTTCGACATTCTTCTAAATAGTATCAATGTACAAAGATTTTACAATGGAAATTTCAAAAAAGTAAAGCACATAAAGCGTTGTGGTTGTGGCCCGGATTTAATGAGATTAAAACATTAGACATGGTTATTTCGTGTCTCAGGAAACTTGCTCCCCATTGGGATTGACAGAGCGTACCCACAGGCTATTTAAATATGTACACGTCGATGTGCTTAATAAACTTCTCAAATTCTCTTTATTGATGTCTCTTTCATCTTTGAATCCAAAAACATTTCGACACACGTCCGGGAGAAGACGGTCGAGAGAGAAGAAGCCTTGTTGCGGAATTGGCATCAACACCCAAGAGAATCCCAGAGAAGGAGGCGATACAACATTTTGAGGAGTCTTGTTGGTACAATAATTTCCAATGGATTCGCCAATGTGGGACACACAAATAATAATAATAATAATAATAATAATAATAATAATAATAATAATGCATAGACTCATTTGTAAGAATAACCGCAGTCGAGATCATAAAGTGATTGTGATTTCCATGATGATTTTCGATGCCTATATATTATGTTCTATACCAGGACTGCAACACATACAGAGCGGTTTTGCATTCAGAGTTGTACTTTTCCTAGACTGGTTGTTAGAGAACGTATTCTATTCTTGCTACTTAACCCACAGCTTGGGTGGGGAAAGAAGTGATTGATTCATGAATTTTTCAAGGCTATTTGCGCAAAAGTGAAAGTAATAAACTCGCCTCATCGATTTTTTTATTCGGAGTCGTTAACCATTACACCATCTGCATTTCCTTCAGATAAAATAAAACTTATTAACCTCGTATTCTTTAGAGCAAATAGGATACTAAATAATCCATTATGGCATATTTTCATCGCTGTTGTTCAGATGAGTTATCCCCCTTAGTGGCTGCATGTATTTAACCGTTCTACTAGATAAGCATCTTCAAAATCCGAGTTGTAAGAAGCCTTGACAAAAAGTGCATTGATACATGCACTGATTTTCCAAAATCTTACAAGGGCGTGGTACAAATGAAAAGGGGTTAATATGCATCAAGCAAAAATCTACTGAAGATATTTCATTTCCACATGATATAGCAGTATGCATGACGAAAAACTCTAAAAAAAAAACAATCACATTAAAGGTTTCTATTTTCATTTAACTATGGTCTGTATGTTGTGGGTTCGATTTCATTCAATGATTTGTTGCTTTAGTGATGTACACATTACTTTTTTCTTTTTTTATATTTGTCCAGTGTTTCTTTTTTTCCTTCAATTTTGGTTACAAAATATCCATCTCACTTATCCTGTAATTGCCTGACTAACAACAAAAATGGCGACGTAAATTATTCTGCATTCAACTGTCTAAATATTTATTGCTGTGAAGTTAATGCTTCCTTCTGGCAACAAATATTCTGTCCGTTTCAGATTCATGTGAATATTTAGTATATATTAGATTTTACCATATGAAGTGTCGAATTCGTAATGATTCATGATTTAGTAACATCAACATGTAAGGAAATGAATTGAGAACTGCATTATACAGATTTAATGTTTGGACATTCTGTTCTTGTAGGTTTTGTGTTCCTTACAATTTTTGATTTGATAGAATTATGTTAGTTTTGAAATGTATGGTATCAATTGGTATTCCAGCTCTGGTACATCTTTTGTTGTAGAATATGACGCCTGGGATTCATGGCGATTAATAATTTGAATGGTATCTAGACAAAAGTCAGTTAATTGTGAATTGCATTGTACAATTTGATATTATAGGGCCGGCATATCTGTTGCTGTATATTGTAAAATTGTAGAGTATGTTGCAGGAGTATTTATGACAGTAATTTTCTGCAATCAAGATGAAACATTTTAATACTAAAATTAACTCAAAACATGCACAAGAATTACTCAAGATTATTATTACAGTAGTATTGATGAAATATTATTATTACAGTGGCATTGATGAAAGATTATTATTATTACAGTGGCATTGATGAAAGAAATGTGTAACATAAATGAAAGCGGGGGGTGGAAGAAAGTTACAACTGTGAGGATAAGGAGGATAGATAACAATTCACCCTTAACTTAAAGAAGTAAACATTTGAGTGTTTAGAGAAACATCCAAGCAGGAGTCTGTTCCACAACGCTGGGACCGCTTCATCCTCCATTTTTTAACTTTATAATCGTCTACGCGGCCTTGTGAGTGATGAACTATTTATCACTCTACAACCTCTTTTCGACAGGCGAAAAGCCGCAAGTTCTCACTATTCTTTTGCTATTTACTTGGTAAATGTATTGAGGAGATACATTCCTTCATTCTCCGAGTTCAGACTTTTAAAATTACGACCAGTCATGGAACCAACTCCGAGTACAATCCCCTTCATTTCTTTCGTATTCCATTTCCAATGAGAAATTCCATCTGAATAGCATTTTCTCAAGAACCCGCTATTTTGGGGAATAGACTCCTGAGAAGATACTTTGCCGACCGCTACAATTTAACCTATTCAAGACTCAGGTCAACCATTATTTTCTTTCAACAATCTTATTTATTAACAGTCTACAAAGAGTGGCTCTTAGGCTTGGTAGCTTTTGGATTTTGTATTTGGTTAAAAATATTTAAAAAATAAACATGTCTATATTTACCCTGTAGTAGAGCGAGTTTCATCTGAATATGTGCTTCTTTTAATGTGGCTTTGTGGCAGACTAAATTTAGTCAATATCATTTTCACTGGAGAGTAATTTTACTGTTGTGCCAGTGAAATAAATTTAAAATGTATGCAACACGATTATCTCCCTTTTTCGACTAACACACAACGACAATTCTGCTTTTTAGTTCAGTACCGGGATGCGCAGTTAGGCATTTTCTGTTTGTAGTTTATTTTTTTTATTATCTGAGTGTAATTGCAAGGGTTTGTGTATCGAGTATCTAACCGACTTGGACCTGTCACGTGTTTAATGACGTGTGTGTGTATATGTGTAGACAGTTCGGGGTGGGAGAGCTGGTAAGTCAAGAGAGATGGCGGCCTTCGCTCGAAGCGATACGCATGAAGGCATCACACTGCCCACTCACTCTACAGCCCACACAGTCTTCAGACTTCTTTTCTTTTTATTTATATTGACGAACGATTAAATTTCGCCATTTTATGACAAATACAGGCGCATGGCCAGCCAATCAATCTTTCGTTCGTTCCCCAACATAATAAGCAGTCAGACTGAGTTGTCCGCTTGCTTTATTAAATACACACGCAGTAACACGGACTTACAAACACATACACTTATAGAGTTCGACCATTGTGTTTTGTCGTGATAGCCGATACGATTGTTGATTGGCCAGCACCTTCAAACAACAGAGTTCACTGCTTTATGATAGCCACCATCGCCGCCATATTGGTCTTCTTTACAGACTGACATTGGGTCAGGGAATGGTGTGTACAAACAAACCAGATACCGGTGACTTGGCTACAAAGGAACGAGCCTTGATCGAAGGTTGGGCGTAGGCTTGGCTGAAAGTTAATTTATAACTTGGTAGAATCGGATCAATTTCGCTGAATTTTTTGTTTTGTTTCAGTGTTACAAACGCTAGCGATCTCTGCTTTGAGTTTAGATTGGGTGAGTTGATAGGCACATAAATATTACTTTTTTGAATATAAACACTGTTGTGTATGCATTGTAATGTCATTCAGTAATCTATTAAAATTATTAATTTAGTATGATCTAAAATAAATATCTTAATATTTGATACTGAGATTCAAGTTTTAATCGCAATGATAAGTTGACTCGAATTGATTGTATCTACACGCACACACACACACACACACACACACACACACACATATATATATATATATATATATATATATATGCATATATGTTACCGTTTTCGGATGTTATTAAAAAGTGTGAGCAGTAGTAACTAAAAGATCTACGCTGATAGAACCGATAATCACATACTTAAATCAGAATTTTAAGTGTCAGACGATCGGTTCGATCACCATGAAACTTAAACGTATGTTTGTCATATTTTCGATAAGATCTGAAAAATATAATAATTGCATTATATATTTCTGCACGCAGAATTTTCATCAGTGGATTCCAAAATCAAAGATTAGAATTACAATTCAATTAAATAATTAATTCTATTTATATTAATAATATGTATTTATCCAGTAATATATATATATATATATATATATATATATATATATATATATATATATATATATATAACTTGACTCTTCTCTCTCGTGCCTTTCGTCAGACTGAAACATTGAAATAAATAAATTCTGTATTATTTTTTTTTTTCGACCCTTTATGTATATATATATATATATATATATATATATATATATATATATATATATATATATGTGTGTGTGTGTGTGTGTGTGTGTGTGTGAAAATATATAGAAAATAGGAAAAAACTCGTTAGGTAAATAATCCAAATTTCTTTAGTATTTTAGTTATTATTTTTTTTAAAATAGTGCTCGATACAAAAGTAGAGCATAAATATAATTATTTATTTAAAATATGATTCCAACACGCTACATAAGAGTTCTCACGTTTCAAAACAAGAGCCGGAAACTTCAATATAATTATTTGAAATTAAATTGAAGTTTTCGGCTCTTGTTTTAAGATATGAGAACTATCTAAACATTTTTGTTCATTCATACACACACACACATTATATATATATATATATATATATATATATATATATATATATATATATATATATATATATATGAGGAAATATGTAAACTTCAAAAAACAGTTCCAAAACAACTCCGTCCTTAAGTTTAGATAGGAACTTAATACTAGTAACACAATTCCCTTTCTCGATATGCTGAATTACACTAATAATTCATCATCTCTACATATAAAAAAAAACTACCAGCATAAATTCCTATACTCTTAACTATAAAAGAGAAATCTCCAAATGACTATAAAATATCTATATAAAAAAAAAACTAATAAACCTTGCAAAAACTAATTCATCCTCAAAACATATCATCTACAGTGAACTTAAAAAATATAAAACAAACAATAATAATTTCCCCAACTTCATCGTTGACGAACATATAAGATGCTCTATCAAAGACATCTATACAAAACATAGAACATAAAATCCTTCCAACTAAACCCAAACATATCAACCTTTTATATCGTAATCAAATGCATGCTAATTATAAACCAGACGAAAATATCCTAAAAAATTAATAAACATTAATGCGTCCACCACAGACACTAGTAAAAAAAATAAAACTCATTATATACTACACTAAATCCACTATATCAAATAAAATTTTTCATAATGACTCTTCCCCGGCCACTTACGTGTTGCAGAAAACAAATATCGTTTATAAATTTAAATGTCCTCTCCAAGACTGCATCTCCAAAAATAAATAAAAAATATAAATAATATCTCTGTTGGACACACAACAACAACGCTTTCACGTAGGCTAAGTTTTCACCTGAATAACACGTCAAATATTTCTAAACATTTACAACAACATACCTGTCCACACTCGCAATTCAGAAAAATACTCGTTGAAAATACCACCATACGTATCCACGAACAGAATAAACAAAAACTAAAAATTCTCGAAGATATTTATATCAAAAACTTTAAACCAAACCTCAATAAAATTAATTACAAATACTCCTCAAACATTTTAAGATGTGTACAATAGATAGTCTTTAAATATTAGCTTTTGTTATTACGAGTTTTTCCTTTATCTAAAAACTACTCAAGTTCGGAAATTTTTCACAGCATACATTGTTACCTCCCCTAAATGATTGTATTTTTTTCAGAACTTTTGAATTTAAGCAACACTTTCAAATATTCTTAAAGCTAACTGTATCAGTAAAGGTAAATAATGGAAAATAGTAAATGAAAATTAGTAAATGTTATTGTTAAATACCCTCAGATAAATTTATGAGGTTATGTTGTATAGATAATGGTTAACTGTAGACATGAAGAGATTAGTTTTGCAATGCATGTTGGAGCATCATCACGGGAACCTGTTAAACGACGTCGGGGTTCTGGAGAAGATGCCTTACTGGTATTCCCGCCCTGTCAATGAAGTACGAATGGAATGAATATGATTCATTTTGTGTGTGTGCGTGTGTGTGTGTGTGGCTTATCAACCTTTTGTAGGTTATTTGAAGCCGAAACATATTTTGGTTCACAAGAACAATTCTTTGTTTATACGTAGGAATACGGCATTAATATATTTTTGAAAATAACAATGATTTTTCCATAGACAAGTTCTACTATTTAACCCATAGTTCGGAAGAGTAGATAGATTCTTGCGTTTCTCGAGGTTATTTGTATATAAGTTAATGTACCCAACCCGATTATTATTTCTAATTCCGATTCGCTACGTATTGCACCACCCGGATAATAATGGGGATGGCTAGACCCTGTTTATCTATTGACGTATTGTTATATGTTCTACTGTATACGCCTGTAATAAATTTTATATAATTTGCATTAATACTCAGCTCTCGCCATGACTTAAAATATTGGTGCGTGTTCTTTTAAGTCAGATAACATTTCATAAAGAAAATACATTGAAAAGAGTTGCATTGTGTTGTGTTGTCGTTCACTTGGTATTCGTTTGAAGATACTCTATAGTCGAGATAGACGCATGACCGAGTAATTAAATCTTCCGCGAATTTGTTGGCAAGGGCCTCAAAATCAACACGGAGAGCTACATCAAGTGCTTTGAGGAGGTAGAACTTCCCTGGGTCAAGGGGGTGGCTGCTGGAAGAGTCTATATCTAGCAACAGGACTCTGCACCATGCTACACAGGTAGAAAAATACATTCATGACTGTCAGACAATTTTTACGACTAATTTAATTTTTCTTGTGTTCTGACAAGAGCTTTCTTTTCTGGACAAAGAGTGTGTAAGAATTGTCCGAATGTTCTGTATTTCCGAGCGCTTTCGGCTATACCTTTAGCCATTATCAAGGATGATTCAATTATCAGCTTAGTAGAGTGTGTGTGTTCTGTGTATGTTCAGTGTGTGGGAGTGATGTTTTTAGTTTCCGAATACGGTTAGCACATTGTGGCTTTGTTCATAATTAATATTGTTAAGAGTTGGCTTTTTCTTTTTTATTATTAGAGCTTCCATTATTTTTAGTCTTTTTTGCAAGTGGATGCAGTTAATATATTTGTGTTTTCTACTAGTATGTTCCTAATAGTGTCAGGTAAATCTGAGTGTGTGTTTAAATGTGTTCTGATGGAACTGTGATATATATATATATATATATATATATATATATATATATATATATATATATATATATATATATTTATATTTAGCATCAGTCCTTCCTTTATGCATGTTTCATTAAAAAACGACAGATAAGGTACTACGGTTAACCTTTTTTATTTAATTTTCTTGTGTTCTTTTCTTTTCTGGACAAAGGGTGTGTAAGAACGGTTTTATTTTTCCGAGCGCTTTCGGCTATACCTTTAGAATTGACATTAAACATCCCTACCATACACTAATACATACACAGAATGCACACACTCAATTAAGCTGAAAAATCGAATCATCCTTGATAATGGCTAAAGGCATAGCCGAAAGCGCTCGGAAATATAAAACATTTGGACAGTTCTTAAACACCCTTTGTCCAGAAAAGAAACCTCTTGTTCGAAGACAAGAAAAAATTAAATAAAAAGCTTAACCGTAGTACCTTGTCTGTCGTTTTTAATGAAACATGCATATATATATATATATATATATATATATATATATATATAATCGTTTACACGTACTGAGCTTAAGCAATTTAACTGAGTTTAAGCAATATAACTAATTATAATTTATGCATTAGAATTCTCAAATTTTTCTATAAAATTAAAAATAATATTTGTTCTTGTGAAAATAAATTGGTTCTTAAATCTGTAAAATTAAAGATATTTACCGAAGATTTTATGAAATAAAAGAAATTAAATAAAATATTTTCAGATTCATCCCCGGTATAATAATTTGAGTTTATATTTATCAATTTTTTGATTGACGATGACAGAGCTGATTTTGACCAAACATTTATGGGTAGGTTTCACCTGTTGGACGTATAAATGTGTATTTATGGTCTCATAGCTTTTTTTTTATTAGATTTGATTTGTTTGTTTAATGGCATACCATCTTCTTATGCATTATTTAATGCCAAAATCCAATTTTCTTGAAAGCGTTGAAGTAATAAAAATATGATCTATGCTATTCTGCTTTCGCTGTTGAATGCATGGTAGATGGTACTCAGCTTTTGTGCATGTACCTGTTTGTGCTCACATGATTATTATAGGCAGTTTGCTGTTGTGTTTTATGTTTAAGTATAAAATATTAGGAAATCAGCAGATTCCACTCCTTTCGTTTCAACCTTTAGGTATCTTCAGGCGATTTCGCCTGATCACACTAAAAAGTTAAAAACCAAGGTAGCAAAGTCGACTGTTCCTCTATTTTTTATATATATATATATATATATATATATATATATATATATATATATATATATATATATATATATATATATATATATATAGGGCAGGTAGATTGGTCATTTTTGCGTTAATTTCGGTGCTTTGTATTCTAGATCAGTAATACTAGGATATCGGTTGAATGGTGATTTCTAATGCAAGTACAATTTTTTCCTTAGGAAGACTAATGCTGCAAATTGACCTTTCTTGCTTTTCCGCGCCAGGTAATATATATATATATATATATTACTGTGTGTATCTGTGTGTCTGTAAGCATGTTTGTATATTGATGCATTTGTATGTGTTAAGTTATTATCATTACAATAAGCCAGATAAAAAAAAACATGAATAAAAGATAAGAGCTAGAAGAGAGAGAGAGAGAGAGAGAGAGAGAGAGAGAGAGAAAGAAAGGAAGGAAGAAAGAATTCCCGCCGTTATTATAAGGAACCGATCGAAATACTTGCAGAAGGGAGTGACAAAAAATTAAAATTGAGGCACTTAATTTCAATCGGGATTTTTTTTTTCCTATCACTGAAAGCATCGAACATTTCGTCTCTGTTGGAAAACCTTTCTTCTGGACATGTCCTTTGCACCGTCACTTCCGATGCAACATAGGCAAATGCGTATGGATTACGAATACATTGGTAAGAGACTCATAGATCGCGCATCTACACATAAGTTTTAGATTGGCGTATGGCGGAAAACCCAGATTTTATTTTAGATAGACATTATATATGTATATATGCAACAATGTGCGTTTGAGTTCAATTGTATGCAAATGTTTGACTTATTCTGTTTGTGTGTCGATGAATGAGGTTTTATATCTCATGGTTATTGCGGATTTCAACCGAGATATGATAACGGACAGTTTGCGTATATACTATGTGAATTGATAGCAAAAGTTCTTGCTGAATAGTATATCTATGCAAGCATATGATAATTATATGCTAATGAAATGACTTGTACAGGAATATATGCATACAAGAAAGGTATGTGTTATATCGAAAGAAATGTATTTA
The DNA here is from genome assembly GCA_903632075.3 of Acanthosepion pharaonis. NCBI lineage: Eukaryota > Metazoa > Mollusca > Cephalopoda > Sepiida > Sepiidae > Acanthosepion > Acanthosepion pharaonis. Next base: position 2,173,626 of record CAHIKZ030001768.1, on the reverse strand, counting down.
TTCCAAGAAAATAAATCTACAAATGTGTCGATATATTTTGTGTGGGGAAGCTAAAGTTTAATTCCTAAAAATTTTACCGTCCTTAATTTAAGATTTTTTTATTGCTTTTGCAGCGTAAACTATTTCATATTCATGTTAACCTTATAATTATCCATCCTTTCCATTTAACAGTTTTGGAATTGATTCTAATCCAGTTCTCATATAACTTTAACGTTTTCAACGGCAAAATGTATTTATTCTCTTTTAGTAATTTACAATGGCGTCTGATGTCTATTTAGACATGTACGCAAATATTCAAAGGTCATTTTAAATGGAGTTCCTTAATAATAAAATGTAGTTTATGCATTTTCTTACTCTTAAGAGGTTAATAATATCTGAATGTTAACATGCGAATATTCAGACTATTTATTATATCTCGCCATTTTCCAATCTATTTTTTCCATTTTTCTTTCCTTTTCTGTTTACTCAGGTTCTATCAATGTATCTCATTTTATCTATCTATCTATCTATCTATCTATCTATCTATCTATCTATCTATCTATCTGAACCCGTTATTATTTATCTTATATATATAATTCCACTAGTTATGATATCTATCGATACGGCAGGCCATGTTACGTCCACGAAGTGTGATTTGAATTACCCACTTGTAATACCAACTTTTTCACTATCAATATCAGTATCTATGTGCACACACACACACACACACACACACACACACACACACACACACATATATATATATATATATATATATATATATATATATATATATATATATATATATATATATATATATATATATATATATATATATATATATATATATATATATATATATATATATATATATATATGGATACATATATATATATATATATATATATATATATATATATATATATATATATATATATATATATATATATATATGTATGTATGTATGTATATCTATATGTATGAAACAGTCACCGCTGGGTGTTGACCTCTATTTTATATATATATATATATATATATATATATATATATATATATATATATATATATATGGGGGTTGTTTTGAATATTCTGAAATAAATCTTTGCTAGTTGAACAACGTAGTGACCCATTTGTGGATGGTTAGTATGCAGAGTTTTTGTAGTTTGGAAGTCGATGTAATGTGGAACTTGATGCAAAATATGGCCCGTCTGTTGCAGAAGATTAATAATGGATAATCTGGTTCTCAAGGTTAGAAAGATGTCGGAATGGTGGTTATTTCTAACAGAAAACGTAGAAAAGAATATTGTGTAATCTCCCTACATTTTGTCGGACGTTATGAAATTATTGTATAGAATTACTCTATTTTCGCTAGGGATTATGAAAACCAGAGAAATATATCTATGCCAAGATTTTACCGCTCTATTTCACACTTTTATTTCTTGTGGCTTCCAATAATTTTCATATGGGATTTTCATCGTTTGTATTTTGACAACCTTGATGTATGAATGTGAAACCTGGGTGATGTACAGAAAACGCATAAAGTAGTTAGGTCATTTTCATCATCAGCGTCTAAGATATATTCGGAGTATATATTGATGCGGAGTGATCATTTATGGAGAATAGATGGTAGAATCTTTAAGCAGCTCCCACATTGTAGTTGTTAGCGTAGGGAAACCATAACCCAAAAGATTAGATTTAAGAACAGTCGGGATATGCTCTTGGATAAAATGAAGCACTTGATAGACCAATTGGAACATTTAGGTTTCTGGATAGGGGTTCATGAAAGAAGTCTGTTTATGATCACAGATAGAAATTGGAAAATCTTTGAAGAGATCATGAGCAGATGAAGAGGAATTTGCGAACGGGATTGAAGTTGAGATTCCTGAAACAGTGGGTAATTTTCATGAACTATTATACAACGCGTGTAGTAGGGTTATTTTTCTTTCGATAAAGCATGACTCCTAGACCATCAAAGGAATCCCTATAATGAGGTTGCAACGGACTATGACATGACTATGTTGTAAATGAAGTAGGGAGTGTTGAAGTGTTAATGGAATGAATACGTGGTTTTCCTGTTGATGAACGCAAGAATGTCTGTAATATTTGTGGCAGAGAGTGTAATTGCTTGCTTAGAATCTAAATCCACATTTGTGCTATCTATCTTTCTATCTCGTTCTTATTTTCTGTTTATAATTATCAATCTATTCATCTACCAAGATGACTACTTACATCAATGAACATAGAACATTGTTCGGTTTGGTTACTGCATTAACATTCTTCGCTCTTAATTAGATGTGCCTATTGTATCTTCAAAGATAATACGCGAATAAACGTCATCGTTTTATGTGTGTATAAAACATATATTTTCGATGATACAATAAATCTGTGTAATGGGGTGAATGCCAGAAAGTACGAGGTCTGAATCGCCTTTAAGGTCATTCACGACCGTTTGTGTTGACCTCAATATGTACTAGGATCACACTAAAAGACATCAATGTAGGATTTGCTCTCAGCGTCACACTAGAACATCAAAGGAGCCAGGGAGTTGACCGTGAAAGTGACCGCATAGATACCAGCTGCAGAATCGCGCCAGGAATTATGTCATTGACTGCCCCAGGCATGTAAATACGTGGTCAACCCAGCTGAGCATATGATATTCACACACGGAAAAACCGGGTAATAATTCTATAAGCTCCCAAGCAGTGAAGGAAAAGCCATTGTAGGTTTGGTTTTATTCATACACAAATCTTCATCATAAAAATAGCAGTTGATACAGCTGGAGGCTAAACTAATACTGACCTTGAAGACAAAACAACTAGAGAAAAAGTAGTGAATACTTCTAACTAATTATAGTTTATAACATTCTATTCACCATTAATTTTTGCTTCGGAAATCAACATGGGCTAAATCCTAAAATTCGGGAGTCATTGGTACCCGAAAATTTTTTAATTTTCTCAGGCATATTGAGGTTGAGGAGATGGATATATTTTTTTTTATAAAGAAGGTATTAACATTCTAAAGAGATCTTTCGTCCAAGAAAAATGTAGAATATACGCCAGGCATGGATTTGTAACCAGCGTACAATATGCTGGAGAAAACTTGGATCAATATCTGGCGAAGGACAGTAAATTCAAAGCTGCAACCACTCAAGTTTTCAAAGAGGAAGCTATTAGAGATGCCTTTATTTCTGGGTTATCCGCACCTGATACTCGACAGAGACTTCTTGAAAACGCTCACCCACACAAAAGCTGGAAATCAAGCACAAAGTATGAAAAGGGCGATCTCTGTGGTTTACGATTCCAGAGAAAAATGCTCATAAGAAACTACGTTCAGAACAACAAGTAAGAGCCTACTATACAAGAAGTTGAACTGATTCAGGCGAAATCCGATTACGCCCTTGCTAGGTTACCGAATGGAAAAGAAATTAATGTTTCTCTATGTCACCTCGCTCCTATTATTAAAACCTCAGGTGAATGAACAACAATTTACGAATAACTGAGCAAAGAGAAAAGGAAAGAAATGTAATTTCTTATTTTTATTAGTCGTTAAAACAATGTTTCAATTCTAGTATGAGTGAGTACATATTAGCTTATATGAAATCTTTCACACTCACATAAATATGCGTTTTTATAGAAAAAAATATCGTCTCTTATCCAGATATTTCTATGCTAATATTTGTGAAACTCTCTGACCGTCTCTTTCTTTCTTGTTAAAGACGATCTTTAAAAATTTAAATTTAAATTATTTCTTATTAAATACTGTTCATTAAGTGTCCCCTCTCCTCAATAAGGTTTTCTCAATTGTTTTTTAATCATTTCACCCCAAGTATTGGTATAAAACCACTAGACCGCAAGGGATTACTGATGGTTAGAGAATATGAGAAAAACTACGATTATGGGGAGAGGACAATAAACGAACAAGAAAACAAAAGATAACGATTGCCATTGCATTTAAATTTTTGAAGATCAGTGTTGACTGGAAAGCAAGAAGCCGAAAGAGTTCCACAAGCCAGAGATGCGGTAGAAGAAACTATTAACTTAGCTTATAAAATTGCGAGTAAATCTAGCTATTTCAACTGTAAAAAGATGAGACCTAGCTTTCAATATAGTACTGCGTTTAAATTCATAACGTCTAGGAACCATAGCCAAATGTTCATACAATTTTTCCTTCCCTATCAGTTAACCCCTTGCATCTTAATGTTTTTATCGCCTTGCTTGGGTTTAAAGGATTAAGTAAAAAAAAAAAAGAAATACAAAAAAGTTCTATTGGGAGCCTGTGTCCCTGTCGATAAACCATATTGATCAAAGCATAAAACTTCTCTCGAGATTAACTTGCCAGATCTCTGACCAATGTGTCATATATAAATGTTTTACACAGATCGGCGTCATCCAACCTAATTACCGTAAACCTTCAGTAAAATAGACCGATTAAAATGATGCAAAAGTTCATCACACAAAAAGGCGGCAACACACATTCAATAAAAGAAAATTATTTTAATCACAGTTCGCAAGTTTCAAAAAAAAATTATCAACTGTAAAGCGATTTTAGTCACGTGAAACTAAAATGAATTCTACCGACATAGCATGGGAACCCATTTTAATTTCAAACTCCCTACCTTTAACGACATAAACACTCCACCGAATACTACCTCCTTTCTTTGAAAGTGACCAAGGATGATCACAATTATTTGGAGCAAGTTCATTTATACTTTTACTTATTCTGATTCAGACAAGATTAAAAGAAAAAGTTTAACAGACATTCTATTTAATTTAATAATTTAATAAAACATGTTGAAATGGCTGCCTAGATATACTATATGTTGCATATATATATATATATATATATATATATATATATATATATATATATATATATATATATATATATTGGGATAAAGTGCTCAATATCAGAGACAAAGCGTATGTAAATATAAATATAAAAGTGAACATTGAAGTCAACACTCAGAGGCGACATGCTGTTTCATTCTGGGCGAAATCGCCAGGCGGCCTGATGATTGAGTCCAGCATGAACTAGCCTGTCGCCTCTGAATGTTGACTTCAATGTTCACTTTTATATATATATATATATATATATATATATATATATATATATATATATATATATATATATATAAGACAAAGTGGAAAAAGTTTACTTGTTACGTGTATTCCCTTCGGAATAAATTTGATATGTTGGTACGACTACACATGCGGACAAAGGAAGGGTGCTGGGGATTTTAGAATTTTTTTATTTAGAATTTTTATTTTTTTTTTATATCTAGCCTAATTCAATTAGACATTTTCTTTATGTTTCCATTACTTTTGTTTGCAGGTATATCCCAGACAGTGATAATCGAAGATCTGCCAGAAATGATGAAATGTTGCAAGAGCCAGGGAGCGAATTTACTTGAGATGACCTTGCGATTGAGGCACTCTCGAGAGATTTACGCTATAGTTAATTGTTTTCTACTTTGACCAGAGTTGCATTCTTTATTCCAAAATTGGGGTCAGTCTCGTTAAAGTGGGCAACCAACGCAAATGAAAACACCCAGACTGTTCCATGCTTATACGCAGGCCCCGGGATTGAGGATTGCGTATAAGCATAAAATAGACTGTCGCCGCTAGGTGTTGACTTCAATGTCCACTTTTATTTTTGCATACGCTCTATCACTAACATTGAGCAATTTAACCCATAAATATAACATACATTAAAACTATATTTTGTCATATATATATATATATATATATATATATATATATATATATATATGGTGCTTGACTGATATATATTTATACACATTAAAATTTCTTCATATATTTATAGGCATTAAAATAATCTCTCAATATATTTATGTTTAGCCACCATTTATCTGTATCTGTTTTTTTTTTACCCCACACTCTATACATAGAAATGATCTATACATATATGTGTGTGTGTGTGTGTGTGCGCGCGCACGCGCGTACGCAACCGAAAGTGACACACGCTAGAAATCTACACGTTTTTCTCCATTTCCCGCTAATGGATTTAGACACGGCCAGAATCTCTGTGTGCAAGATAAGATCGTGCAAGGTCAATTTTCGAAGGTTTTTTTTTTCTTTAAATCTAGTTGGTCGCCATTATTTCCTTTTCTTGTCCAATGGTAATTTG
>CAHIKZ030001768.1:2147500-2162500 GCA_903632075.3 Acanthosepion pharaonis | reverse complement strand
CGTGCATATAAGACGCTAGAAGTGATAATTGCACTGCAGCTCATGACGTCACACATGACCACGCGAGAATGAATTCGAGAAGTATCAAATTACAGACTATCATCACTGTCTTGTCCGTATGCTGCTTAATATATTGTACTGTAATTGACATCTTTGATAATGGCTTATATAAGCCGAAAGATTAGATTGGATTAAAAAATATGGATCAATATTGTGATTTTCTTTCTTCGTTTAATGATAATGTTATTAAGCTTATCAGACGTTATGAAAAGAATTTACATAAAATAAATAGACAACACTTGTCTATATTATTTAATAAAACATGTATGAATATATATATATATATATATATATATTTATATATATATATTTCTGAAGAAGTAATGGATTTCTATTTAATAAACAACATTTAAAAGGATAAAAAATATGTTGGATTATTAAATATAACTTTATTACTTCTTTAGAAATTTTCGAATGCGAAACTGAGCAGCTATGAACTTTCGGGAACCTAAACGTGAGGGATGGGCAGTACAGAATCTTGTTTCATTGATATCGGCCTACGTGGCCGAGTCGGTTAAAAGTACGTTGGAAATAACGATGGTTTCTCCAGCGAAGGTGAACGCCGGTTTGAATCTTGTCGGAGAGCACGTTTTCCTTTAATGTTTTTCGCGAATATTCAGGCCGGTACACATAATAAATAGAAATAAACGGAATTTGTACTCAAATATGGGTATTTACGAAAAGTAACGTTTAAAGTGACATATATATATATATATATATATATATATATATATATATATATATATAGAGAGAGAGAGAGAGAGAGAGAGATTAGAGAGATTTAAAAACGCAGGAAAGCATTTTTGAAAGAAGTTTATGTCTCTATTTTGATGGTACTGTTAAATGAATTCACAGGAGCAATTTTAGGAAATTTAGAGGAATCATTCAAAAAGACCACTATTCTTTTAACATTAAACTGTTAAAGATAACCACACCAAAGCCTTTACCAGGCTCCGTGATACAGATACCACGGTAGTCTTTAAAGACTTTATTGTTTGTTAGTGGCCGCCTCGACATGCAAGAAAATCTTGATCAGAAGAAAGCGATGAGTATTCATAAGATAATTCAAATAATCTTGTTTTACACTGGGGAAATTTGTTAGTAGAGGTCGGTTTATGTAAATTCAACTGATAAAAGAAAAGCACAGACACAGCGAAAATTTGTTCCTTACTCACTTTACTGGGAGGGATGCAAAGATTCAACCTTCTTGAAGGAATAATACGTTTAACCCCTGTGAAAGTGACATTAGAGAAATTAAACATATGCCTACTGAAGTCTCAATTTTCTGTACCAAATCTTGGGATAAGAGAATTCAGACATTTCCTATTTTTTAAATTAATACGCCATTCAAATTGCAACTGGTTAGATGCCAAATAGCGCGAGAATCCAAAAAATGAAAAAAAGATAATTCGTCTCTGACTCCGGCTAAGGAAGACCGGTACAGACGTAAACAAGAGAAAAATTAATTTGATAATTTATCTAACTCGTGTTTTATAAATGGTTGTTCACCAGAAAAACAAAATCCTATTTTAAGTAACTTACATCTGATGACATTGGGACAGCAATACAGAACAAACAGGGTTGGGGAAATAGCTTCTTAGTTCTAAGTGAGTTCACCAGAAGTGGATTGGATGGTCAAGTTCGTCAATAATACCGCTGTGTTATGTACAACGGAAATATTTAAACAGGAGTTTAGAACAGGTAAATAAATTTAAAAATGCAGAAAAGTATTAATGCTTTCTTGCGTCTTTGTATATGTTCTCTGCCGTCAAACTTCTGTGTAAATAAGCATATATATATATATATATATATATATATATATATAGATAGATAGATAGATAGATAGATAGATATGCTCCTGAAAAATTTGTTTCGGTTGAGGTCTCTGGGGAGGAAATGTGGGTTTGTAAACAGTGACTATTACGGCTACTAATGCATGACTTTTCGGTAATTCGAATCGAGTTCTCTCAGTGACTGTGTGTTTATTTAGAAAGAAATACGCTTAAATTCACCTTCATCCCCACTGTACGCTAACGGTTTAGTGGTAGGATCCCCGACTGACGCCAATTCAATCGGATTTCGATCCTAGCTAGAGGCAACCGGGCGTCTAGCTACACAGCGAAACAATCTGTCTGTAAATGACTATATATATGCGTTCGTAACATTTAATTTAAAAGTGCGCTCAATACAAATTAATAGAATTTGACAATGTTTTTCTTAGATTTTGGTTGAATTGTGTTGCACCATATATGACTTATCTTTCTATTTGTAAGATAATTTTGAATTTAATATAATTTTATATTAACCTTCTCTTAGTATTTGTAACATATTGTACGGATGTATTGGTATTTGGTTGGTGTTTTTTGACATTTTACATTGATTCGTTATTGTTATTAACATCTTATATGCGTCAACAGATGCATCTTAATTTATCAAATAATTCTGTAAGTTTAAATTATTTACTGGTTTCTTAAAGAAGCTTTTTATTTATCAAGTATAATTTTTTTTTTCATGTAGGAATTTCACAAAGTATATAACTTGTTTAGCATTTTATTTAAATTAACACTCCACGTAATTTTTCTTAGGAAATGGCATTTTTCTTAGGAAATGGTAGTGTATAATTACGTAGCCATTAATATCCGCTTCTGTTTAAATGTCAGCGCTACCGATAGCTGCCAAATTACTGGTTCTAACCCATTTATAAAAAAGAATTTTTAAATTTTTTGCGCCTTCACTTAGTCTAAATTTAACGTAAGTAATATTTGATTGGTTGTTCAGAGTAAAGCCCGCAAATTTTTATAACTACGCTTTTTTTTTCCATAAGATGTTGTATTTTGCTTTTAAATCTAAATAAGTCGTTCACTCGCTAGTAATCTACAAGCGCCTGATGAGATACATTGATACGCATTGAAACACGACTGCATTTCTGTGGCGATTTTGAAACGTTTTTTGTGTAAGATCCTAACATACACACACACACACACATATATATATATATATATATATATATATATGTGTGTGTGTATGTGTGAGTGTGTGTGTGTGGTTGAGTACCTGTATCAATTCACTCGTCTGTCAGTAAAATCTAATTAAAGATACAAAAAATGATAATAGTACAGCCGTCATCTTCACATAGTGATCTTCAGACACACCTGAAGATCACTCAACGTTAAACTGACACTTGTGCTATTATTTTTCTTTTGACTTCAATTATATTTTACAAACCTATGATAACAAATACCCTTTTATCATATATATATATATATATATATATATATATATATATATATATATATATATAATTTGCTAAATTTTATGGGGCAGTTCACTTTGCCATTTAAATCTATTGTAAATTAATCCGCTACCTAAACCCAAAACAAATGAATAAATAAAAGGTAAGTAACGTAACAGATCTTATTAATAACGGGAAATGTAAGAATGGATTTTCATATTTCGCAATTGATTTGATATTAATTGGAATTTTCTCTGCAAGCATTAAATTAACATGACGCAAGAATAAGGTAAGCATATGCTTTAAATAATATAGATATTATTTTTTTGTGAAATTAGTAAGGATATGCATTATTACGTTGTATGTATACACACGCACACACACGCACACACACACACACACATATATATATATATATATATATATATATATATATACATCTGGTGATGTTGGTCATTGCGGGCATGACATGTCCATCTGTGTAATGACTTGTGCTCTGCAAGGGTGTTTTCCAGCACTATGTTGCAATAATTGGCAAATTTCACCAGGCATTGTCTCCTCTCATTGGCTGTGTCGTTGCAGGATCGGACAATTAAATCATCCCAGTTTTCTAATGTATCTCTGACCACCTTGCCATTCCAGTAACACTGGATGATCAGAATTTCGTTTTTTATATAATTTGTTGATGATATCTTGCAGCTTGTAGAAACTACTCATCATTATAGTTTTTGTTGGAACATAGACTTGTATCATTATATTGTTGAATGCTTTTGCTCTCAGGTGGAAGGACATAAGTCTGCGTCACATTGTTGGCATCCCATTACTGCGGTCTTGATGAATTTGTTGACTAAAAGCCTAGCACCAAGCATATATCCATTCTCGTCTCTATTGTAATAGAGTACATGTTCTTCTGTTTGTACTCCACCAGTTTTCTTTCATCTGGCTTCACAGATCCCGAAGAGGTGCCATTTGTGTCTTTCAATCTCGTGCGTGAGTTCCTTCATCTTCCCTGTCTGACTTAGTGTTCTTACATTCCATGTTCCGATGGTGATGTCCTCTCTGCCTCAACTTCGTTGCACCAGGAGTATATTTATCGCACCCGGACTGGTGGGAGACGAATGGCTCGGTGACCGATCCGGTATAAGGTTGTTTTTGGTGTGCTTATTATGTGGCATGTCTTGGGCGTTTTAACCATTACTTTTCAGGTTAGACCACTGCCGATGTCCTTCAATTAGGTGGCTTGCCTTGCTCCCAAACACGTGGCCGTTGTAGTCCACCTGAGGAACCCTTCCACCCTTGCCGGTGAACTGTGTCGAGGTTTAACAAAATTTTGCAGGTTATTTAAAGACAATATTTTTAGATCGTAAGAATTTTTTGCAGATAATAATGATTTACTGATACAAATTCTACTAATTAACCCGTCGTGGGCAGGGAGGTGGAGCCAACATTTCCTAAGGTTACTTTTGAGCGTAAGTTAATATAACGAACCCAATCGGAATTGGAACTCGGCTCTCCGATTTTCATCCAAGCATACAGCACCTGGTATTCTTTCCAAGCGCTCACCCATATAGTTACTGACCAGGCTTGATTTGCTTAACATCGATGAGAGACCTTATGTCTCAACGTTACATGGTCGTAAGCATGTTTCAAAGGTAATAGAAATATCTTTTCTTTTAATTTAATAAAGAAATAATTCACGATACAGTGTCAAAAATTATTCGCTTCAACCCAGTTAAAAAATTTGACAATTTTTAGAAGGACCTCTTGTTCAGGCTGAGCATTTTCAAGTACTCTCTGCAGTCTATAACGATATGAATATAAAGATAGAGATAGTGAAGTTCGGTTGTAAGCTTCAGAATGTGTTGAAACTTGACTAATGCATGGAATAATAATGCAACACAAAATGTACTTAGAACAAAATGTATTGAACAAGAAAATGTACACAATATTTACATATAGTCTTTTGTATATTCCTGGAGAATGTGTTGACTGAGTCGCAGTCGGGAAGAGTCTCTGGCTGAATCTCTTGATTCCTCCCTCTCTTCCCGGTACCAACCATATTTATATGGTCAGTACTCCACTATGCAAATTAGGTGGATCCTACCACAACAGAATGATTCTGTGAAAACATAAACTGAATATGTGAGTAACGATGAAGTTTTAAGGAAAAATAGAAGACATTTATAGTTAGTATCAGAAAGATACCATTGTGGAAAGATAGCTTGGAAAATTTGACACACACAAAGTATATCGAAGAAAGACAGATGTAAACAGCAAGTTGTGTAAATGGATAAAAGAACAGGAATTGGGAATGATAGTAAAAAGACATTGCTAAGATTGCCTACGTCATGAAGAGACATGACACAGAAAAGATGAAACATTTCAATTTGTTGGGAAATATTTAGTGGGAGGTGAGTGTGGCCCCTTGGAGTTGTCCTCATTGAAGAGAATAAGAATTAATACAGGTACTTATATACAATTAACATCATATTTTCTCGGACGATCGCCGAAATAAAGCGTGGACGTGCAGGTGGTGTAATGCATAACGCCTCGGAATTTGAAATCGGAGAGCCGATTTTCTATTCCAGTCGGGTTACTTACATCCAAATACTTTTTTCTCCGCCTAGGTATAGGTAGCACTTCTATCAGTAAATCATTATCTCCCCAAAACTTCTTACAATCTAGAAATATTTTCTGGCTTTAAATAACCTGCAAGAAGATGATAACCCATAAAAAATAAACATTTTATTGCTAAAGCAAATTCCATTGAATGAATGCAGAAGAGATAAGTGAAGTTGGATGCGTAAAGATGTCCTTTTTTTGCACGCACGTGTGTGTAAAATTATTATGAATGACAGTAAAAGCCTTACATTTAAATTCTTGTTGATTTGGAAAAATTATTACACATCTTCTTTCTCTTTAAATTTCTGGGATGAGGAGTTATTATTATTTACACTATTTACATGTAAACTATTGTTCTCATATTCGATGTTGTTATCACGACGTTTCGGTTACTGTGCCATCCGACCTTCACGGGATGGTAGCACACAGCGGTCGAAAGGTTGTGATAACAAAAAATGTCAGCATATAAATAGTGCAAATAATACACATATTGTGTATAGCCAAATCAACAGAGAGCATTTGCATGCTGTAAATTATGCTCTGATCTGTTAAATGTGATATAAAGTTCGCTGGTTACTGAAAAGTTCTCCCATAAAGGAATCAGACATCTTTTCTCTAAGGCATCCAATAGGCAAAAAGGAAGATTGTCATCTGAGGTTTAACAACTTCTGTTAACCTATTAGCAAAGTAACCAGTATTTAATTCAGAGTTGGAATTGTCTTAAAATGGTTTTCAACCAAGGATAGAAGACAAAGTCTGTTCTAATATTTAACCCATGGCTGCGAGGTGAAGAGAAGAAACTGATTCATACTGTTCCCAAGGTTATTTGTGCAAAAATGGAAATAACGAACTCGGTCGGGATTCGAAAACTGCTCGCCGATTTCCAGAGACAGCAGCCGTTACAGTATCCGCATATCCGATCAGCATTTACTTAGTACCATACTAACAGTACTATTGTTAATATATATTATACTTACCTATTTGGCGCTCTGATTTTCCATTACGTAGTCTTTTACATGCACTCTCGAGTTATTTACAAGTAAATATCTCTTTTAATATTACTGCTTGACTAAAATCTGGCTATTCTCTTGCAGAAGCTATAATCAAAGAATATCATGAAAAATCCTCGTATATTCGATAAGAGAAAAGAAGTTCCTATAACGTTTCTCATAAAGTGATTTCTTGTTTGGTTAATTTTAAAATAAAGCAAAGCAATAAGATTTTTATCGTAATTGATAATAAGTATACAACGAAAATGTTCACAGTTTACCAAGTCGAATCATTTTGAATATAGAATGGTAAGAGATATGTATTTGCGAGTGTCATGGAGCCGGGATTACACAGCTCTCGAACAAAATGGCACACTTCGCCTCCCTGGTCGAAGACATCGACGGCAGCGACAGCGGATATCGTACGCTGATTGGTTGGCTGGCTCGCTGGCTGGCTGGATGGTTGGTTGGTTGGTTGGTAACTGCAATCAGTGATGATTGGCTTATCGCCCAGCACATAAATAATCGACGATACGTGCGTGATGCAGAGATACTTTCTGTAAATCCCTATGACGGGCGGATAATAAATGGTTGGATCTGCAAACAGCAAAATTAGAAGACAACGATAGCAAGGTCATCCAGAATATACAGTTACTGTCTATTTTCTATAGCATTTCGCTTAAATAGCATTAACCTTACAAAGCCTATCCTCTTTGTTAATCATCAGATGACAAGAAATTGCATTAGAGTACCTATCTATCTATCTATCTATCTATCTATCTATCTATCTCTCTCTCTCTCTCTCTCTATATATATATATATATATATATATATATATATATATATATATATCAGAGAACTGTCCTCCAACCCATCATAGCAGTATGCCTATTATAATCTGTTCTAATCTCTCTGACATTTTCTGCCCTTATATCTAGATAGATATCTATTTCATACGTTCTTTTCTGTGTCTAGTCTACTATTAAGTTTTACTATTACGGTTCATTTTATATATTACGTGTGGGTTCTCTCTCTCTCTCTCTCTCTCTCTCTCCCTCTCTCTCTCTCTCTCTCACTCACTCTCTCTCTCTCCCTCTCTCTCTCTCTCTCCTCTCTCTCTCCTCTCTCTCTCCTCTCTCTCTCTCTCTCTCTCTCTCTCTCTCTCTCCCTCTCTCTCTCTCTCTCTCTCTCTCTCTCTCTCTCTCTCTCTCTCCCTCTCTCATTTCAGCTGATTTTATTTTGTAGCTGTGCGCTAACTACATCGGAAATGTATGAATCTATCTTCCTCCCACTATGGGTGAAATATCAGCGTTCACTGAATTATCTTTCCTTGGGTATCAGCCAGTCTAGTAGAAGGAAAAATTTGATTCAAAACTGAGATCAATTTGAAGAATTCGTAACACACGTATAACTTCTGAAAAGTGTGGTTAGTCTGACAAAACTTTTCATTGGTATAATCAAATCATGAACTGTTCAGTGTTCATATTTTGAAATCGATGTGCGACCCCATGATATATATATATATATATATATATATATATATATATATATATATATATATATATGGGGGAGATAAACTGGAATTAAATATAGATCAGAATACGATAAAATACGATGATAAAAATAAATGCATATAAACTTTAATAACAATAAATCATGTTAGAGTGATAAATGTCTCCAATTTTTCCTTATCCATGTTTGTGTGTTTATGTCTGTATACGTGACTGTTTGTATATATATATATATATATATATATATATATATATAGGATGCGATGGGTAAATTCATCGCGTTTTTATTTTTGATTTTGTCGACTACAGAGTAGGGTTAGCTGGGCACTGTCTGTGAGAAAAAGAGAACCATGACGCAATTCTCCCCGCCTCCAGAATTTTGGAAACGGAATGCTGTAGTGCTTGGCATTCGAACCGGAAGCACCAAAACAAACATTTCAGATGTTTTGTGTGTTAATCTGAGGAAAGTTCAAAGGATTTGGAAAGAGTTGGATAAGTCTAATGGTGATTACAAATGCTTTTGACGTGATCACTAGTGATGGCTACGTAATGCTTGCATCATCTTCCTACAGGACATCAGGCTCAACACAGAAGCGTATATCAAGTGCCTTGAGTAGGTAGTGCTGTTCTGGGTCAAGAGGGTGGCTGCTGGATGACCCTATGTTTGACAGCAGGACTCTGCGCCATGCCATACAAGGAAAAGAAACCAGTCATGGCTGTGAGACAATTCCTGCGATTACATCCTCTTACATCTGAGCTCCTAACTTCCCAGACTGCAACCCCCTTGATTATTATGTTTGGGGCGCATTGAGCGAGAGATAAACAAAACTCCTTGTAAAAGTATTTAATTTAGACGACAATTTATCCATCGCAGCCATTATGTATCTGTGTATATAAATATCTTACTTATTATAAAATGCAGATTGTGTGTGTGTGTGTCTGTAACGTTTATATATTGGATCGAATTTCCTACATTTTTTTAGCCGATTTCAACAAAACTTCACAGGACTACATAACATTCACTTGTGGTGGTTCTAACGGCGCTGAAAATGGGGAAAACACAATTGTTTTTTAACAAAATCAATTTGAAAACACGATTACGACACATCGTGAGAATGAAAGGGGGAGAAATCACCCACGAAAACGTAAACAAAAGAGCATAGCATGATGAAAAAAAAGCCGAACTTGACGAAAACAAAATTTTATCGTCTAATGTTCATATTATTATTAAAGAGGAAAGATCAAAGTATTTTGGGGGTATTTTTTTACATTTTTTAATCGTTCCTAGCACGTCTGAAATTTTCGTTAAAAATATTGACAAAGACGATGTACATAAGAACAAGACTTATCCAACAGATAACTGAAAGTTTTATAAGATCAGCGCTCCGTTTAAAACATGGTCACGTTGTCATCACGTGGGCGCTGATCTTATAAAACTTTCAGTTATCTGTTGGATAAGTCTTGTTCTTATGTACATCGTCTTTGTCATGTTGAATTGATAATGTTAATTATAATTTATGAATATGTCCCGAAGATAGTTTATTAGACCGAAACGTCCGACGTTGACATATTAACATTAAAACAACATAATTGTATATAAGGATTTTTGTTTGTTTTTTCCGTATATTTTTCTTCATATATATATATATATATATATATATATATATATATATATATATATATATATATATAGAAAGAGAGAGAGATACATAGATAGAGAGAGAGAGAGAAATTTGGAGACAAAAGCAAAGGGAGGAAGAGAGAGAGGTGGGAACGAGAATATTTTGTCAATTTTAAAATTTTTTACAAGCAAGTCCAATCATCAAGAAATTAATAAATCGATGTATCAATTTTCTGTTTTTTTTAATGCTTTCACCCCAAGCAAGGCGGGAGTGCCACAAGTACGCAAGGAGCCACAGAGAGTGTAAGGAAAAAGACTGTTTATGGGGTGGTGTTAAGGAAAAGATAAAACGAAGATCGGGGTAGGTTAAAATGAACGGGGATCAATACAGCAGACATTACATTTAATTTTCGAAGATTATACTTATCAGGGAATGAATTAAAAGGAAGGGAGTTCCACTGTAGGGTAGTGCGAGAGAAGAAGCTGTTAGAGTAGACGTGACGGTTATATTTAACTATTTCGACAGTAAAATGGTGAGACACAGATGTTGTCAACCTAGTAGCATGCTTAAATTCATGCCATCGAGGCATCAGTGAAAAAAGCTCGCCAAGGCAGATGGCCATGAAAATATTTATAGAAAAGACACATTACGTCGGTGAAAAAGTGACTGGAATCGAGACCCCAAGTCAGGACCGATCACATTGCATATCCCTCTTTGGATTTTGTTGAGAACTTCGAGATGAACAGCGGGGTCAAAAGGCCATGTATAGCAACAGTATTCCATATATAAATGAATAGTAGATGTGTAGATGAGAAGGATGGACTCAAACGAGAAAAACCTTCTGGCGCGATACAGAGAACCAAATTTCTTTGCGATAGATGCAGTTATTGATTCATTGTAGTTGTTCCTCCTCGGGTCAGTGAAAAACGTGATTTTTATTTTATGTTTTCTAAAACCTCACTCATACCATTTTACCAAACATAACAATTTTTCAGGGAAATCCGTTCTTAGTTATGCCTCGAAATTTTCAGCCCCCATGCACTTCATCAATATCTATAGTGATTCTCTTAGCGTAACTTAAATATGGCACAAAGCTGAAAGTATGGGTCACCCAGTGAGGATTGAACTCACTACTCAGTCGTAATTGTTCTAGCAAGGCATGCCTGCTAAGCATTACACCGCTTCGATGTGCCCAACATACACAAAGTATGTCCAAATCGTGTAACAGCAACATTATCCAATTGCTAGATTAATATTTGAACTGATGTATCTTATAAAGGATTAAAGATATCTTACTGGAATTCTCTGACATTTTATATCACTATAAGACTCTACTTTGAGCAATAACCATGTGTAATTACTCTCCAGGCTTAATGAAAGAATCGTGATGAAATCGATCATAAACGAAAATGAAATGTTCATCATTATTTAGTCATAACTAATGAAGGATTGAAATAATATATATATATATATATATATATATATATATATATTATTCCATGATCATTTTCCAACTTATTCAAGATGATCTTTAACCTTCTAACCTCCTGTTCTTGTGTTCTTGACTAACAAAACGTTTCACGTACGATTTTATTTTCATGTCTTTTTTCACTGCTCTTTGGACTGTACTCGCCGAACTCCTCTCTCACGTGCTAAACGTCGTATGGATTGAGTTGGATGTTTTGTTCTAATTGATCTCTTTATCTTTAAGTTGAAATGACGATCCCTCTTCCTTTTGTGACCTCCTGAGCCAATTATTTTTCTCTCTACTGTTTCCTCTTTTTAAAACGTATTCACCTTCCTCTTGATGGTTCTGGGATGGATTTTGAAGATAAACGCCAGAGTATGAATGTTGGTACCATTACTGAGATCGGAATGATTTTTTTTTCTCTCGCCATTGCTCAGTTGAGAAAACTGTGGCGATGGCACAAAACGATTTTAACCTGTTCACTTTGTAGCTAAATAACTAAAAGGTTTTTTCAGTGGTTCTTACAACAAATGGTATCACGATGGCTAAACTTCTTATCTGAAAACCTGGAAAAAAAGAAACACAATTAGTTTAGTGGGTTTTTAGATATTAAACATTTTATGGCGGGGACTATTATGCTGTAGCGCGACTTGGGCACTTTTGCTGTTACACTGGTATAAAAACAGACCATCATAAGTAGATAGATATATAGATAGAAACTGATGAAATTATAATTGATATATACGTGTGTGTGTGTGTGTGTGTGTGTGTCGGGTAACTGCCAAAGTGTTTACATTTCTTTATAAGGAACTGTACGTAGATCTAGGGGTAGCTAACCGGTTTGAAATAGTGCTATAACTATTTCCCGACTTATGGAAGTTAATAATTCTCTGTCTCAAGTCAACGCTAAGCTCCTTTGTCCTACGCATCGTGTTGTTAACGTAAGAATACCAATGGTGAAAGTCTTACACCATGTGATGTTCTTTGCTGGAATTATCACAAATATTCTACTGAATAAATAGTTTAGAAGGCTTCACCGATATAATAATTATGTAAATTACTTATACTTAAACGAATTAATCAGTTTAAACCGATATTTCCTAATGTACGAATCATTTTGTATCTTCCTATTTTGCAAAGATCGCCTGTCAAATTTGTTGTATTTAAACTATTGTTCTGAAAATTGAGTTTTATATTCCTTTTTTTGAGCTTATTAACATATAAAAAACCTAGCATCTTAGGGGTATTAGATTGTTAGAAATGTATAAAATATACAAAATTGATGGGCATACGAATAATTTCGTCGTTGACTATATATATATATATATATATATATATATATATATATATATATATAAGCGTTAATAAAAGTGATAAACGTTTCACTACAAAAATAGAGGTTTTCCCTAAAGCAGTGAAAACAACTGACACAAGGTTAATTTAATGTGTGCCTGCAATAAGTGTCTATATTGGCCAAGGGCAAGTCCCTGCGACTACTGTCACACTGGTGTCGATATGCATCAACTCTATCGTCTTTAGTACAATTAATGAGGCTTAGAAGCATAGTCAGAATCCTCAGGACGAGGCTTTCTTTATCACTTTAAGTGCTTGAGTAAAGAAGCGCTGATACTAGAACATTACTTTAGATCAGGCTACTGAGCAGAGTGCTGGAGTCTAGAGGAGACTTGAAGTGATTTAATCGCCGGAGTAATCTCCGAGATACTCCTGTTGTGAATACACATTGAGTAAATAATAAGAGTATTAATAAAGATTAATGTAGCGTGTTCATCAGCAATATTATGAGAGTATTATTAATAATAAAACCGGCTGGTTAAACAAGCCTTGATTACTAAATCTGTCCGGAAGAATCATCTACCACTAAGTGAAATCGGTTGCATGGCATGGAGGTGAAAAATGTTACCCACATCACTAATACTTGTGTAATACTTGCACAGAAAGAATATAAGCGTGCCTATAAGAAAGGGGCAAACTACCTGCATTAGTGTATATGTAGGAAGTATGAAGAGGACTCGTATCATTATAGTCACAAGCTAGAGAAGCTGGTCGAAAATGACCAAGCCCTGATCTTGCGAGACTTCAACAATCAAACAGACCGCATCCTTTCGGCCACCAAAACAGACACCACTATTGTTGCAAAAAGGAAAGAAAGGAAAATGATTCCTCCCCGATGTAGCTGTTTCTCGTAAACGTACTATCAAGCTCAAAGAAATTGACAAACTACAGAAATACACAGACTTCCAAAGTGAGGTTGCCCTAATGTGGGGCGTACAGGCCACTGCTAGTTAATGGTGATTTTCTAAACGTAGCTTAGATGTGGCAAAAGGCCAAAAGTATGAGGCACCCAGTGATGATCGAACTCACTATTCAGTCGTAATTGAGAAAATCTTGCTAGGCATAACATTACGTCATAATTTCCTAACTACCAGTAATTAGGTATTAAAGCCCGACATTAAGAAAACCAGAATAAAGCACCGTATCCCATCGCTTCAGAAGTCTGCGAAAATTACTTTCAGTTTGGTGAGGTACGACTTGATCGAGAAAACCATAATGCAAGATCTCCGTTTCAAAACGGAAAAACGTGCAGAATAAAAGAAGACAATACTACTAGTACTACTACTACTACTAGTACTACCACTAATAATAATAATAATAATAATGTTGGTATTGATATAAGCCAAACGAAAAATCCCCGGTAAACTGAGTAACAGAGGAAGGTGAAAAGAAAGGAAATGTGTAAAGTGAGGGTAGAGTCAGGCTAAACTGGACGAAAATGCTAACTGCTCAATGGCCGTTTCCGTATTAGAAAGAAAAAAAGGGCGGGTTGTTTTCCTCTGTCTTGATGAGAAGAGGAAACACTGCTTGCGGGTATGCGATGTGGATAGAAATGCTGGAACTGCAAAGAAAAATCTAGAGAGAAAAAGACAATTGAAAGAGATAAATATACAAAGAGTAAAGGGGGGAGCAATATCAGTGCGCGTGTAACTCCCCCCCCCCCCACACACACACAAACACCTCGGCGGCAAGGATGAATTCGATGGCGGAGGAGAGAAAACGGAGATGAAAATTGAGGTCTACAATCTACGAAATCCCGGAAGTTGAACATGGCCCGGATCATCACTCAGGCTGCTGTGACTAGATTCCAGTATTTGTCAAAATTTGACAGATTAATTGAAGCGATTGTGATTTAGGCAAAGAATTCTAACGAAACGGGTGAAATTTGATCGCAAACTAACGAGAGACGAGCGAGTTTTCTTCGCATTCGGCCTGACATTGGCCGAGCGGAATGGACAGTCGAGATAGACAAGCGAGTGGCGTGCGAGATGCTGGTCGCCGGAACCATGGCCTGAACCGACAGGAATAATCATAATTTCATGATAAATCTGCGTACGCTCCTTACGTTTCAACTATTTCTTCAGTGCTTCACGGACACTTATACGCATGGACACGGTGTATATGGAGTTATTTAGTTACCCTA
>CAHIKZ030001768.1:2117500-2145000 GCA_903632075.3 Acanthosepion pharaonis | reverse complement strand
ATTGCAGATTAAGGCAAAACCACGTCTAAGCCCACAAAAGCATATTCGTAATTCATTCATTGATTACTGGAGAATAACATGGAAAATGCGAACATATCTCAAGGCACTTAGCAGTGACGGATCGAAGAGAAAGCCAGCACAGGATCCGATGAAATAAAGAGCTGGTCTTTCATTCTGCCCGTCGCCTAAACATGCAAGAGCAGTTAAACATGACGGAAAACGACCATGGTCTTGGATGTTCATATAAAATAATTTATTGAGCAGAATAGAATAAAAGAAAAAATATAAAAGAAATATTAACGATGCCGTGCAACTACCTAATAAAGCGTTGTTCCTCTCTCTACCTGAATAATGTCGGCTAGGCAATGCAGCATTGAATCTACGAGGAGGTGGTGTCATTTCTTGGAGATATCAGTCCCTGCAATATTTGTTGGACGTAGCTGAATGGTACTTTCTGTAGTGTGCAGCGTGCCCCATACCTGTTCAATAAGGTTCAAATTTGGTAAGTGCAAGAACCAATGGAGTATTTGAATGTCATCCAAGTGTTCCTGTAACTACTTTAGTGATAATCACAATTGATATAGTTGGTTACTTTCTTATCCAAATCATCACGGCCGTGAAACATGACGAGGATAAAGAGTTACAAATAGTCTTCCACAAGTATCGTGTAAGCTACACTTGTGAATAGACACCAGATAGTCTAGTAGTATTTATAAATTCCATCAGAATACACTCACATCACTCGCCAGATTGAACAACTCCCTGCTGATAAGTTGCATTCTTAGTCACATGCATTTTCCTCCACATGCAACTTGAAAGAGCTGGAAAAGTTACCTGTTTCATTAGACGACACTGTGTCAACCTTGCCGGGTCCAATAGCAATCTTCGTTAAAGGAATTGAAGCACGACTATCTTGGCTGTGGTGTCGATACTGTTAGCCTCATTGATCAAAGACTGCGAAGCCCAAGGGGACTCAGTGTGGGCTGGAGAATCCTTGGGTCGATTTTAAAAGGTTAGAATATTTGTCTTTCGATGGTGATGACCTTGCATCAGCTGTGGAAGACGTCCATTGTTTTCATGTGTTCGTAACCACTGTACATAATTAATATATTCTTAACATACACATGTAAATCAATATTATTCTACAACGGAGAAGCTTGAATTAAAAAATGGCGATTTCGGTTTACCACAATGTTCGTTTGACTGTGCTGGGGTCTCTGAATTAATAGGCCTATATATATTATATAAAATCAACAAAATAGTACACATAGACAACCCTGGCCTGTATAGGTATGACGGGCTGATGATAGGGCCAGAGAACAGAAGAGTAAATGACAAAATAAGAAAGATCCTTTTCAAACTCTTCAAAAGCCTCAATTTTGAAATCGAGATCGATATGAATAAGAAAGCTGTCCAATAATTGAATGTAGAAATCTACAAAACAAATCTACAAACTGGCAGCGTCTCCCCACACATGAAACCCAACATAAAATACGTGAATTCTGCATTCAACTAAACTGAAATTTAAACCTCAAATAAAACAACAAATGAAGAATAATTCGAGGAAAAGAAAAATATTATTTGACTTAACCCCATTTTTACTTTACACTTCAAATGTAAAACAGAGAAAATATTTTTCAAATTAGTTAATAAACACGTCCCCAAAATTCTAAATTACACAAATTTTTAATAAAAACACAGTTATATTAAGCTATAGCTGCACCAGTAATTTTAAAACCATAATAAAAAAGACAAAATGCCAAGAATTTTAAAACTAACGTGCAGCAAGATATTGTTAACAGTGAAACATGTAACTGTATAAATATATATAAATGTCTTGCAAATGGAGCTTGCAAAACTGAATGAGTAATTTATAAAGAACAATTAAAAGATACAAATGGCCAGACCAAAAATATACGTCGGATGTACTGAAGGCTGTTTGAAGAAGAGAAATTATAATCACAAATTATTCAAGCTAGAAAAAAACTTAGGTATTCTGCCAGACTAGCCAACCATGTGTGGAAATTAAAAGAAAAAAATAACCAAGATCCGATTGTAAACTAAGAAATATTGAAAACAAAAAGCCAAACCTTACAACAATCATAGTGTTATTTGTAATCTTTGCCAGGAAGAGAAGTTAACAATAATAACATTTCCAGACCAGAAAAACCTTCTGAATGAGAAATCAGAAATAATGACACGATGCATACACACAAAAAAGTTGCTTTTAATTTCGTATGAAACATGATTAAAGTGTGTACATTTCATATAACACCCACCGATACAATTTCAATACCTTGTTTTTCTCCACACCCTCCCCCAACCTTCTATTACGCTTCGTGTTGTGCGTTTATTTATTTTTAAACAATAAGGCGTTTGGAAATTATTTTAGGTCGGATCGCCTGAAGATACTGAAAGATACTAATTATATATATATATATATATATATATATATATATATATATATATATATATATATATATATATATATATATATATACAAAACATATATATATATATATATGAGCAGCATAACTTTTTCAAGCATGTTCGATTGAATTTTTATTTTAATCCTTTCAAATTCATGGATCAATTTCTTAGTGTTGTTAAAATATTGATTAAGAAAGACGCCGTAGTTTTGATTATTTATTTTATTTTCCCAAGTACTTTCAATCTCATCAAAGATCATCATTAGGGGTGAATTGCTAAGAAAAAAAATTAATTTAATTAATAGTTGTGAATTTTTATTGTAAATGTCCATGAAACATGCTCCGTTATAGTCAATTAGGATCAGTGGGGGAATATATTAGTATTTATGAGGTTTTTTTAGGATTTTTCCATCTTGTTTGTAGTTAGAGTGTATTTGATGGTGGTATAAGATATTTATATATTTAGGCTTATTTGAGGAAGTATTATGTTCTTTTTGGCTTATGTTAATATTTCTAAAAGCTTGTCCAATTTGTTCATCAACAATGCAATTAGGAAAGTCATTATTAATGAGGGTTTATTTTTTTAATTCAGTGCAAAAATGTTTTTGTAGAAGATTTAACTTTTGCACGGTTTATTAAATTTTGTATAATCACTGTTTTGTAAAAGGAAATTCCATTTTATAGTTGAGAGTGCACGTGATTATGCTAGTTAGATTTTTTTATGTGGTGAGGTAGCAAATGTATTATTATTGGTGTCTATCAATATATCAAGAAAATGAATCCTGTTATTGTTAAATTTATATGTGAACTTAAAAACGGATTTTTTTTGTGTGTTTTTAATGAAAATGTAATCTACATATCTTAGGTAGATGGAGGGCTTTTTAGTCGTATTAAATATCCTATTTTGGATGTTATCCATATAGAAGTTACTCAATGTTGGTCCCAGAAGTGAACCCATGGAAATGCCATCACGTTGTACGTATAGATTGTTTTGATGGTCATATAAGAGAACCTCAGTAGTACAAGTCGAGCGTAATTTCCGTAATATGTTATGTTTAATTTTTAACGGAGGGAGAAATGGCTTATTGTAAAAATCATTTATAATTATATTAATCGTTTCTCTAACTGGGACATTGGTAAATAAACTTTCAACATCAAATGAGATCATGGTTTCATTGTTAGGTTTTTGTGTTTTTAAGATCTGGATTAATTCATGAGATTATTTAATGCTGTATTTATTAGGTATGTATGGTGTAATGAGTTGATTAATGATTTTGGTTAATGGATAAACCGGAGTTGGAGATTTGGCATAGGAGAGGAAGGAGGGAGGAGTTAGATTTATGTATTTTTATGGTTCCATACATAGATTCTGGTTTGTAGTCACCAATTATTTTAATCTTAAAAACAGAAAATCGTAATAATGAAACCATAACCTGACTTGATGTAGAAAGTTTATTTATGTTTCATCGGTAAGTATTGGATACGGCCAATCGATCGAAAGAAAAATAATCAGTTTATTTTCTTATACCAGAAGTGGTGACTGGAAAACCTTTTACCAACAACAAACATCGTATGCTGTGAATAATAATAATAATAGGTTTTAATAAGTTATCACGAACGACTGAAATTTCAATGAACACCCTAAGGTACATATTCTGAAAAAAAAAATCCAGAAGTCACCGACATTTCAACGCTTAAAACGCATGAAGATAATTACATATGCAGATTACTAACATCCCACTATAGGGGTATGAACAAAATGACCGGAGATTTCCATAAGTTTTATACTAAACTATTTGGTCAATTGCTCTTGCTAACTAATCAACTAACAGAAAATATCAAGATGAGCACAATACACATCATGCAACTCACGTTTCAGTTGCAGTGCATTCACATTTTCTGTGTTTCATTCGCTTTGTCGCGTTCATTACCACGACAGCCATTTTCATCAAGACAAGCGACTTTTGTACAAAGAGGTGTATTTTTTAAATATATATTTATAATTGTCTCCATTTTTTTAAAGTTGAAGAAGATAAACATACTGTCGACATATTGTTAGCCATTGTTAAAAGTTGTTTCTTTTCTTTTTCTTTTCTTAAATCGCTCTATACTATAATAATAATAATAATAATAATAATAATAATAATAAGAAGAAGAAGAAGAAGAAGAAGAAGAAGAAACCAGAATTTGACTAGATATTGACCAATGAAATCAGAAGCGCTGAGGCACAGAAAAATTGAAGCATATATGACACGTGGCTATCGTGGGTTGCAGTGTCAAGGGCATAGAAAGGAAGCCGAACAAAGAAAACATACGAACAAGAATTAGCAAAATGTTTTGGTAAAGAAACACGGGTGGAAATGGAAGCTGAGTATAAAGAAGAAGAGTAAATATAGCCAAGTGGGCGAAGGTGGAGAAATCATAGAAAAATGCCTGATGGAAACTGCATGCAACTACATCGTTGTGTCTTTGTGGAACGTGCACTTGCAGTTGAGTGAGGCGAGGCACTGTTCTGATAACAGGCTACGGAAAGGAAGTGATCATCACGGACACGGGAGGCCCCAGTCAGACAAGTAGGCCTCTAGTACGTGACATCTTTCTGGACCCTCACATCTACACACAGGCCCACCTCACGCCTTCTCATTTCCTTTTTTTGTCTTCCTCTTCTTTGTTCCTTTCTTTGTTTACTCTCTTTGTTTTCATCTCTGTCACTCTTTATATTCTTTCTCGCCATGTACTTTTTTTCCACTCTTTCTTTTCTCCTCTCTCTCTGTCTATATATATATATATATATATATATATATATATATATATATACACACACACACACACACACACACACATTCCGGTGTAAAAATTATCCGCACTTTCGCCATAAACATATCTTTTAGACAAGAGTGCGTATAATTTTTTTCACTTTCCCTCGTGTATGTATATATATATATATATATATATATATATATATATATATATATATATAGATGTATATATGTATGTATATATATATATATATATATATAATTACAAAACATACAAATATATATATATATAATATATATATATATAATTATAAAATTACAAAACATATATATATATATATATATATATATATATATATATGTATGTATGTATATATAAATATATATATACATATAATTACAAACATATAATTACAAAACATATATATATATATATCACAGACACAAAAATTTATATATACTTGTATATAAACACTGATACACATTTTGGAGCATACACTATTATATTATAGGATCGGTCAAAATATCCGTAACCTGTTCCAATTTTATTTGTAAGATTTTTCTCTATATAATAAGCGATTCGAATAATATTCATTACTGAATTAAGTGCACTGAATCAGATGGAGTATGTTTAAAAATGAATCTTTGTGGTGTAAAATATTTTTTTTTATAATTTGGCTGCAGTCTCCGCACACACACGCGCATATATATATATATATATATATATATATATGTATGTATGTATGTATGTATTGATGTAGGTGTTTTTTCTTCCTCAGTCCACAGGCATATTTTGCGTATCACTAGCATTATCTTGCGCTTAGCTTGTTCAGCTTGCGAAATCCCTTTTTTCTCCTCTGCCATTTTCTCTCGTCCGCTATTTTTTTTAGTCATTTCTTTATAATTTTTCTAGATTTCATTATCTGATTTTTTTATAGATTTTCCATATATATATATTTTTTTAAGTTTAGTAATGTTTTGTTTTTATAGATGAACTTTTTCGCGAACATTTTCTTTTTCTACTACATTTTTCCTCCTGGAAAAAAAACATCGTTGCCTATTTTCTTACAAATTTTCTTCATAATCCTGCCGACTGTTCTACAATGTGGACATGAACAATCTAACCAGTTCCTTATTTTTGCTTGCAAGTGACATTAAGTAGATAATTAGGATAAAATCAAATAAAACCGTTAAAAAATATAACTATATATATATATATATATATATATATATATATATATGAAATAAAAAGATACATGATGTACCATGATCGCCACGAGAGTTAGTAAAGTGAAAGGACTATCTACAACTTGTGCATGTGTCAGGATTATCCTTGTAACGAAACAAAGAAAAGGAGGTTGAAAAAAATGTTAACATCAGAATAAGAAAAGAAAAATCTATTGTCTTCAAAACCCGACATTAAGATATATTTTATATGATGCTTAGCCGAAAAAGGATAAAGAGATACACGTAAAACTTTCAAAACTAACGCACTAATAGTTAAGTATCGTTAATGATAAAATGACAGAATATATTTGCATGTATATATCAAATTAACTTCAATAAGAATGTCTATATATATATATATATATATATATATATATATATATATATATATATATATATATATATAATCGTATCATCCCATAGAAGGCAGTAAAGCTGAAAAAGACTAGGAGTTAAAGAGTGTGGAAGAAAAAAAGTATTCAGTTGGACAGTAGATATGATTGGCATTTTATATATATATATATATATATATATATATATATATATATATATATATATATATATATATATATATATATATATATCTTACTTATTATAAAACGCAGGTTGTGTGTGTGTGTGTGTGTGTGTGTGTTTGTGTGTGTGTGTGTGTGTCTGTAACGTTTATATGTTGGATCGAATTTCCTATATTTTTAGCCGATTTCAACAAAAACTTCACAGGACTACATAAAATTACCTTGTGGTGGTTCTAACGGGACCGAAAATGGGGAAAAAATACAGCTGTTTTTAATAAAATCAATTTGAAAACACGATTAAGACACATCGTGAGAATGAAAGGGGGAGAACTCACCCACGAAAATGTAAACAAAAGAGCATAGCATGATGAAAAAGACGCCGAACTTGACGAAGACAAAATTTTATCGTTCAATGTTCATATTATTATTAAAGAGGAAAGATCAAAGTATTCTGGGGGTATTTTTTTTACATTTTTTAATCGTTCCTAGCACGTCTGAAATTTTCGTTAAAAATATTGTTTTTTTTTTGGTAAAAAAAAAGGGCAGATAATCATTTTCAATCATTTTTTCGATTTGATAAAAAATTAAAATATTACTTTGATATTCTTTTAAAAATCAATTATCATTTTTCAAAACTGATTTTAATAAAAACAGATATTATACTGTTTATTTAAAATATTTTGAACCAAGCTTAACTTAGCTTCTGCGCCGAAAAAAATGTAATTTGAAAATAAAACAAAGCAGGTCATAACCTTTCGCGTCGCTTGACGATTGACGAAAGGCACATTCATGACGTTTAGATAACTTACGGGAGGAGAATTCTTTCTACGGATGGAAGGAAGTGAAATTATTTAAGTGAACAAATTATTTACCTTGTTACTTTTAAGGAAAACTTTTCAGCGCTCTAATTTTTTATTTTTTTATTTATTTTTTTTTTTACTTAGCTTTCATTTTTTACGTTTACGATGCTTTATGGAAAATATAAAGAAATTAAAAATAAGACTGTTAATAGTGAGATTAAATTTCATAAGAAAAAGGTATCTAATTAATTTAGGTGCCTTTCTTATGAAATTTTATCAGAAGTGTACATAAAATACTATAATTTTATGTACATTTATTACATTTTACTGTGTTATTTGTATTTCCATTCATTTTATTATTAATTTTGATATTTCATTTATGGAAAAATGTCATAACTGAGATTAATATAAAAATAAGATCATATAAATTAAAGTTTAGCAGTAGTTAAATTTCATAAGATGATACTGTTACTTGTAGGTACCCTTCTCAGTTGAAATTGAAAACTCAAATTAACTTCTCCATACGTGTTTCGCAAAAGTAAAGGGCTTAACAGCGGAGAACAATGCTGAACTCAAATAATGCAACTAAATTGGATTCTGGTTGGTCTTCCGTACTTGATAATTACTGTCCAACTATAAACACAAAAATTATTTTTCTTAATTACCATGGCTAATCTGATTGGTCCAAATTATACAATTTTCAAAGCGATAGACAATCTCACACGGACATTTTGAAAGGTTGATGTTGCTTTTAACTAATGTTAAAATATTTTTTAAAATTCAATTTAAACATTTTTTTTAAATAAGAAATAATTGTATTAAAAATTCAATTTTCATTGAAAAAATTTTTTGCTTTCAGAAAATATTGTCCATATTCATAAAAACAAATTAAAACAAATAAAGGCATTTGAAACTAAATAATATATTTGTTTTATTGAGTTTTGTATGTTACAATTCACAGCTGATTTTCAGGTACATTGGCCAAAAAAAAAAAACCCCAAAAAAAACATGATTTGCATTCTTCAAAGCCTTGTGCTTTTAACTATTGTAATCACTAAACCGATGGTCTCGAATTTCTAGAGTTTTCATAAAATTAGTTATGGGGTGTTAATAAATATAAAAAAATATTTCTGCCATGACTTTAATAAAAAAAAAAATATTTATAATAATTTCGATCATCTGTGAATAGTTTCTGAAAGTTTCATTAACATCTGACAATTATTTTTTATTTTTGCAAGATTTTCCAAATTAATGTGTGTAAATACAAAAAAATGCGCTAAAATTATCTGTTATTCACTACCCCTTGTTGCGACAAAGAGAAACAAGGTTTTTTAAATCAAAATTTAGAATATTCTAAAAAGATGGAAAATTTTTTAAAAAATAATTTAAAAAAAAAATTTAGTCTATCCTCTTCATAAAAAAAAATAAGCATTTTGACGATAAAATTTTGTTTTCATAAACTTTGGCGTCTTTTTCATCAGACTATGCTCTATGTTTTAGAAGATTCCGTGGAGTGACTTAGGTTAAAAGACCCAGGTTGTGTGTGTGTGTGTGTGTGTGTGTGTGTGTGTGTGTGTGTGTGTGTGTGTGTGTGTTCCTTTATATATGGGATCGATTTCTTATTTTTTCAGCCGATAAAACAAACATCCACTTTTTTTTCGGCAGTTAGTATTTCTTATTGTCTTGCACACTTTTTTTTTATTTACATTCAGAATGCTTTAAAAATTCCATTGACAAGACAATTGTTTATAATAAAATTCTATTCACCAATCGATAGACTCATAACGATTGTAAACAATGTTTTTGTTTGAATTTGGGTTTGACCAATTCGTAAAAACTAATTAAGACATGCATGTCCGTCAACCTTAAACAATAATCTTTGTCAATTTAATTTTTCAGTCTTTATGATGGTCGATACTTGATCTATCTCTTACTGTTACATCCCCGGGCAACGCCGGGCTCTACTAATATATATATATATATATATATATATATATATATATATATATATATATATATATATATATATATACACGTGTTTTACATATGCAGACTATTTAAAGCCAAAAAATCTTTTTTCCAGATTGTCAGAATTTTTTGGGAAATAAGGATTTAATGACATATGTCTTGCTGACTAATCAATAGCGAGGTGAGAAATGGTGTATTCATACCTACCCCAAGGGTATTTCCGCGTAAGTAAATATACCGAAACCAACTGGAATTGGAACTCCGATCTCCGATTAACAATTCCAAGCCATTATCCATTACACCACCCACACATCCAAGCTTACAGTAACTGGTATTAGGTACTGACCAGGCTCGGCGTTGCTTAACTCTGGTGACTGTCCAGAGCTGGTAGTTTCAACGTGATATGACCAAAATCCCAGATATATTCATACGAGAATATTATATATATTTTTTCTATATACAAGAACAACGTTAGAGAGTTGATTGACAAAGAAGTAAATTCTGTGTAACGCGTCATCAATAAGCACTTCATCGGACTAAATTAATACTTTTATTGATGGATATATACGTATATATATATGAAGGAAGAGACAGATATAAACGCAAGCGTTGATTATATTTTTGTAACGAGTGAAAACGCTGAAAATGTGGGTAGGCTCAATTTTAAATTTTCAAATTTTGAGGTTTATTTTTTTTTTATTTCTATTTTTTTTTCTTTTTTTTTTTCAAATGTGTCTGGTCAACCATTCAAGCTAATCTCTTATAATTTTCATACGCTTTTGTTTTTTTGTTTTTTAAGTATCCCACATTGTGTTAAGAACTACCACGATATACTAATATACAGATAAAAATGAAATAGTAATGCAGCCTATATACTTAATATTATATAATTCAATGTATAGGGTGGGCCAAAAACAAGTATACAACTGTTTAATTATCTATATACTGATGTTACTTTAATTCTACAGGTATTGTGAATGATGGCAAATAATTTGATTCTATGTATTAAGTTGATGCAAAAATAATGACGTAATAATGTCGTTTTTTGACGTATTTTTTAACGTCAAAAAGCGACATTATTACGTCATTATTTTTGTACCAACCTAATAGAACAAAAAACTGGGATCTAAAGCATTTATGGAAGATTAAAAAATGTCATGCAGGTGAGCAAAGCTTGGAGGGAAGCATTTGACACTGTTCCACCAACGCTGCTGATAATCTATCATATGAGTTAAATAAATAAACGGGTTCAGTGGTGAATGCAACGATATCTAGAGTCCTAGGATGTCTATGATGGAAATGAGATGGAAGTCGCTCTGACTTTTATGAACAGTCCAAAAAATTTAAATGTAATAAAAACAGTAAAAATGTAAAGTGCATGCTTACTTTTGGCCCACCCTGTATAACAAGGTGAACAGATTTTTTGCTAAGTCTCAGTTATGTGCCATGTGTGATACACGCGTAGGCGTTAATGTATCTTTCAATACATGACAGACGAGGCAGATTACTTAGGTTACCATTTCTTTCTGCGATAGACCAGTTGCCATCCAAGACTATAGAACTCATATTTACCCATAGCTGTGGGGAGAAGAAGAGGATTCATACCTTTGCCAAGGGTATTAACACGTATGTGAATGTAATGGATTCGACTGGAATTCGAACTCGAATTTCCTCAATCCGTGCCTCCTCAGGAGATTAATTATTTTTGCATTAGAAGTAATTTAAGATTACATTAATTGTCGGAGTTCTATTTTCTTAATATTGACTGAATCCTGATGAATGAGTGACTTAATATATAAGATTGATATTTGAGAATGGTATTTAATAAGCGCTGCCTCCCTAATTATGAGTTTTGTACAACTACGTGACTTGAAAAGAATTTTTGTGTTATCGAATAGAATTTTCTCTCATCGTTCTTGGATATATTGTTGTGGTACGATCCACCTAATTTACATAGTGGAGTACCGACCATATAAATATGGGTTGGTACCGGGAAGACGAGGGGAAGTAACAAGAGATCCAATCGAGAGACTCTGCCCGACTGCGATTAAGTCAACCCATTCTGCAGGAACAGTCTTCCCAAGAATATACCAAAACTAACTGTAAATATTGTGTACCTTTTCCTTGTTTCAATACATTTTGTTTACGTACATTTTGTGTTGTATTATTATTATTCCATGCTTATCCAAGATTCAACATATATATATATATATATATATATATATATATATCTAAAAGTGTACATTGCTGGTAACACCAAGCGGCGATAGTTTGTTTCATGTTTGAACGCAATCTTTAGGTCCTTCCTTTAAATGGTCTGAAGATTGCTTTCAGGCAAGAAAAAGAACTGTCACCGTTTAGTGTTGAAATATCATACCTTAAAATTATGTTCTTATTATATGTACACAAACACACACTCAAACGCGCGCGCACATACGCACACACGCACAGAGACGCACACAAAAACACAAATATATATATATATATATATATATATATATATATATATTATGAAATAGACAAAGTCTTACAATTATTTTAAGTCATTTTTTATGTGTATACATTCTTTTTATAGATAGAAATATTCATAATGTGTGACGTCATTTGTTTACATTTGATACGCCACGAGCAGATATGAATGTACGTGAGAGATTCATAGAAGATTGAAGTTCAAATACAGTAAATTCGACCTTGCTAAACTAACGGTCCTCTGTGGCCAAATCAGTTAGAGGCACGTCAAGCGAAATGACGGTTCCGTATAGGATACATGTTCGAATCCTTTCGGAGGACGAATATTTTCTGTGAAAATTTCTCGGACATTCAGGCCGGTAAATGTTGTTTAATACTGTTTGTTATAAAAACAGAGCATTTACTTAAATATCTGTATCTATAAAAAGAATTTATAAACATGAAATATCTTAATATATATATATATATATATGGAGAGAGAGAGAGAGAGACAATTAAAATACTCAATACCCCTTTCTTTACACCCTGGTATTTGTTAGAAAGTTAAAAGTTTCAAATTTCAAACTTTCAGCTTTCAAAGACATGGATGTAGACAAAGAAAATCTTCCTACGACTCAGGTATTATATCCGTTCTTAAAATAACTGAGACTATCGAAATACATGAACAAAACCGCTACACAACAAGAAATTAGGACAGTTAATCCATGATTTTGATCCATAAGCACCCAAACCTTATTGGAAAATTGGAAAAATACAATAAAATTTGAACAGACAGATTTTTCGGTTCTTTTAATCAAATTTGTTTGGATGAATATTTGCTGCCTAAATATACCTTACAGACACTGACACACACGTGCGCGTGAACTCTCACGCACACGCACACACACACAATCTCTCTCTCTCTCTCTCTCTCACACACACACACACACACACATATATATATATATTTCGATAAACGTGCAATCAATTTACAAATTCATGAACTATTCACAAAAAGGGAACAAATGCAAGGTTAATGATTTAATTGGCAAAATCCATCGTCATATTTGTATATATTGAGGTTTTGTATAATATACAAAATTGTTTGAATCCGATATATTTGTATATATTGAATTTTTATATTATTGCATTTGTTTTGTGACGAATAGTTCATGAGTATATATATATATATATATATATATATATATATATATATATATATATTTGAAGCATCCGGGGGTGTTGAGACTGTAGTTATTTTTATTAATGAATGATTGGTGTTGTTGAATGTAAAATAATTTTAGTTTTTATTTTAATTTATTGGGCGTGTAAGTATCGTCAGCGAGGAGTTGTGTAATGTTATCATTATGTTGCGTGTTAATGTGTTACCTATATATAAGCTGGGATCAAATAGAGATCAAATATGGATCGAAATCCGATATGTTAAAATAAATATGTGAAACTTTTGTGAATCCTAAAATACTCTTTAATAAATGCGAATCATGTTAGATTGATAAATGTTTCTATTTGTCCATTATCTTATCACATATATATATATATATATATATATATATATATATATATATATATATATATATAAATGTAAACGGATATAGATCCGACAGAATTTCATTCATTTTAAGCAGCATAGTTGCATTTAGGGATTTTTGTTTGTTTTTTCCAATTTTTTCTTCATCATATATATATATATATATATATATATATATATATATATATATATATGATGGATAAATTGTCGTCTAAATTACAAAAAAAAATGAAAATACTGACGCATCATTTTAGTAGATATATTTACTAAAATTGCACAAAAATATTTTAAAATAATAAAGATTAAATCTATTCAAAAATCACAATTGTCTTCAACTCCGGCCTCCAGACGACTCCAGACTCTCTTGCATCTCTTCTGTACGATCTCCTTGTTTAAGGTGTTGAATGCTACCGTAATCCTTACCTTCAGTTCATCTTTGATATTACAAAGAATTTTGTAAGTCTCTCGCTCAACTGCGCGCCGCACATAATAATCAAGGGGGTTGCAGTCTGGGGAGTTGAGTCGTCAGATGTAAGGGGTGATGTTGTCAAGGAAATTGTCTGACAGGCATGACTGAGTTCTCCTGCTTGTGTGTCATGGTGCAGAGTCATGCTGTCAGACACAGGGTTTTTCTACAGCCACCCTCTTGACCCAGAGAACACTATCTTCTCAAGGCACTTCATGTACGCCTCTGTGTTGAGTTTTAGATCCTCACTAACTTCGGGAATTCTTTTCTTTTCAGAACGATAAGAGTGAGGTTTCTGAGCTGCCGTACCTTCGTAGGCGCCATTAGACTCATCCAAATCTTTCCTAATACTCTACACCGGTATCAGATTGACACCCAAACAATTCAAAATGTTCCTTTTGAAACTTCCGCCGTGAATGCCAAGCAGTACAGCCTGCTGTTTACAAATTTTCTGGCGGAGAAAATTGCATCATGGTGCTCTTTTTCCCAGAGATGGTGCCCAAATGACCCTACTATACTGTGCAGTCGACAAAATTGAAAAGAGACAACCCGCATGCGCGAAATTAAAAATAAAAAATGGCGACAATTTGCCCATCGTAACCTGTATATGTGTGCGTTTGTGTGTGTGTATGTGCTCGCACGCGTGTGCGTATGTACGCATGCGTGTGAAGGAATTACGCAACTCAAATTATATCAGTATATTTTTTTGACAAACTCTATGGTATATTTGTTGCTTTTTACAAAGAGCGTGAAGTTGATAGACTGATGTGATACAGGATTAAGCTGAGTACGGAGCTCCTTGCCTATACATGAGTATAGTTCCAGAAAATGTCCATCTATTTTGCTCCGCGGGCATAAGGCATTAATCGTGACTCACCCCCCTTTAAGAATAATGGGAAGGTCATGTTTGGAATGACGACTACTTTAGACCAAGACATTATATTCTTGGGCTTTGAGAATATTAAATCGAAAAAATATTTCACTGTCGACTAGATTTTCTTTATTTTTGATTTTCACGATATTTATTCCTCCTGATGAACAGTTAATTGATCTGAAGTGTTTTACTAAAAAACAACAATAATAAAATTGATTATAGCTTTAAAAGGATAATAACAAGAGGAAGCAGAGAGTTCCGTCTGAAGTCGGGCGACAGGCTGATCGGCTGATCGGTTGAACTTTCTGCCTTCGGGCAGGGAGGAACCCGAACGAGGCTACGCCGGAAGGCGGAGTCTCTTTCGGGGAGGTAAACCGACCCTGAACCCGTTTATACGGGTTCAAAGGGCATATTTTTGGCCGAGCCCAAGGGCTTGGTGATCCCACGGGCTCGGAGATCCCACGTTAAACCAGCCTTGTGCCACATGATGCCTTCGTGGGGGGGGGACTAAATACCGTTCCGTCTGAAGTCAGGAGTGAAGTCCGTCAGGAAAGTCAGTCAGTCGAGTCAGAGGCAGTCCGAAACAGAGTCGCGTTCAGACAATTACTACTAAACCTGATTTTTCGTACTAACACTTTCTACTTCTCTATATATATTCCTGTTTGTAATATATCTGTGTTATTTCATATCCGCCTTCGAGTTCTTCTTGGACTATCACCGTGGTACAAGGAACCGGACCATAACAGACATTGTGTTGGTGTTCTTTTGCTTTTTGAATTTTGGGTATTGTATTCTTTTTTTTTTTTTTAAGTTGACATAATGGCCGCTTTTGGCGACCTGCACTCGGCCATGCGTTTATTTGCGGCGTAATTAAATCTTCTTAATTCGAAGTTCCGGTGCACGCGGACGTAACCAGATATATTTTGTGAACTAATACATATCTCTACTATAGATTCACTCAGTTCGAAACAACGTGAATGCATCAACAATGCAAATGCATGCTGTTACACGTGTGAGGAACTCACGACAGTTGCACAGTACCGAACAATTACTCCACCCCTGAGAATTGCTTACTTTCATTTCTTTTGACTGTAAAATTGGAGATCAGGATAAATCCTGGACTCCACAACTCTGTTGAAAAACCCTTTACAACGGACGAACTGCATAGTTTAATGACAAGAAAGCAGCCTTTAACTTTGTTGTACCGATGGTTTGGAGCGAGCAATGAAGACATGCCGATGATTGTTGTTGTCTAACAAATACAAGTAATTTTAATGCTATGAGACCTTTTCCCCACTCAGATGAACTCCTAGTCCCTACTCCCCAGCTGTTTTATTCTTCATTATATGGAATATTACCTAGTCGGGCTCTTCTGAGATAATATCCCTGTCTATTCAGAATCAAGTGGCAGTGAACCCCACTGGATCACCCACGAAAATCTTTATAACGTTGCCCGTGATTGATACCTATCTAAGCATTAATCAGAGCTTCTACCATCCCGACTTAAGCAATGGAACATAGTTACGACAGATATAAGGATCATCAGTTTGAGGACATGAAACAAGGATTTCGCTCAATTCTTCGATATGGAAAACAGGTTGTTATACTGTGGAGCTTCTTATTTTAAATGAACTGAGAGCATGGGAAGTATTTATGTCAATCTGCCATGGTTTCTTTGCTAATACACAGGTGCGAAATTACAAAGATTTTATCGTGAAGTTGTTACAGGTTTATGAGGATATGGTATGTCCATTGTCACTTTCTCCACTCACACATTTAACTTCTTCTCTCTGAACCTCGCATGCGATGAGCACGGAGAAAGGTTCCATTAAGATATTAATCAGATGGGAAAAAAAAAAACTACCAAGACAAGTGGGACCCCAGCATGATGGCGAACCTCTACTGGATGTTCCTGCACGATAGTGCAATAAGCAAAAAAAAAAAAAACGGGGTGCATAATTACTTTCAACTCAGAACGAATTTCACCTCGGAACTAAGGGTCAGGGTTAGGGTTAGAGTTAGAGTTTTTAAATCGAATTGAAATTAATTCCGAATTGAAATTAATTCCGAGTTGAAATTAGTTCCTAGCTGAAATTAATTCTGTCACTCAAAAAAATAAAAAAAAATATTTTCTGTCTGCTGGACTATGATGTATAATTCAAGTGATTTAGTCCCATCAATGCTATGTATCTATGCTGTTTTCGTTGTTGTTTTTGCAATATGCCTTTGTAATAAACAGATTATATTTGTAATTTTTATGCAGTATAATAAAAATCTGGTAAGTGAAAGCAAAAGAAATAAATGTGATAGAGGAAAATTGTTCAGAAATTTGAATTCACCACATGAAAAATAGTGAATAACACCTGTTCACATACTTGTATCGGATCATCTTTTGTAAACAAGTGTAATTACAGTGATAATTATAATGTAAAGCCATTTCTTAATTTGGTGTTTGTTCTCTGTCAACATTAACGTTTAAAGTTCAATTTTCCTGACGTACTAGTAATTTTTCTTGTAGTCTCTGTATAAACAAACAATTTATATCTTAAATGTAAAGAAATGGAAGATATTACGTTTAGGTAGATACAAAGAAATCGTTTTATTAATTGGCCCATTTGCTGAATTTAACGGACAAACTTTCATCTTTCCCAATTCGACGAAAAACACTTTGTACATGAACATTTCGTTCTTCTCATGGTATATTTATTCATGACGAATAAAAACTGACTGTAATTTAAAAAGACGTTTCTAAAAGGCTCAAACAATTTCAATTATTGTTCACTGAATGGCGAAAAAATCATTACTTTTGATAATACAAAATCCGTGAAGGAAGGAAAAATCTTCATTGTACTATGTTCATCGGGCGCCCTTATTCTTACAATGTGGCCAGCATTTACGGAACTCTCCTATGTCTGCAATTATAACATCGTGCTTTAACTTCCGCCATTTAACTTCCGCCGGAGTAACGCACAAATTTCCTCACAATGTTGTCAGTCAAGTACGCACATCAACCCATTCATAGCTTATTCAGCTGCTTCCCTGTCTCTATGTATGTACCTTAAATGTATGAATACATGTTTGTGTTGATGTATGCGGGCACGGGTTTGGTGACTGACTGGGCAAAAAGTGTATATCTGTGTGCGGGTATGTTTCTCATGGCTGCATTTTTATTGGCGTCACTGTCTTGTACGTGTGTGCGCATGCGTGTATATTCTCAATTTAGCACATGTAACTAATTGATTGAAATGTTGATTCGATCGTGCCTTCGTTTTTCTTTTAATTCATCATCACTGAATACGAAAACAATAAATAAAATAAAACGAATGCAGAAAAAATTCACAAAATAAATTCAATAACTGTTTTGAAGCTGAAAAATAAAATAAAATGAATGGGGGACGTGGGATGAGGACAAAACTACTACCTTCTAATATTTTTATCAGATTTTAGAAAACTGCATTATCAAAAGAAAGCAAGTAGTACCGGAAAGTGTGGTATAATTACTTCACGGCAAGCAGCGCAACTTCCCAATAGGAGCGGGCAAAAATTGGAAAAATCATGCAATTTTGGGAAAATTATATTATGAAGCTGTCTACGCGCCTCTTAAACCTGGCCGGAAATTGGTAATAATATTGCAAGAGGAATCTAAAATAAAACAGGACCTGAGCATTAATAATTCAGGAATTATAAAAACGAAAATAATGGAAATATAAAGGCAATGTAAAACTCTATAGAAATAATGATAATAACAATAATAATAATAACAATAATAATAATAATAATAATAATAATAATTATAATAATAATAATAATAATAATAATAATAATAATAGAATGTAAATAATAAGAGTAACAATGAAAAATAATGATTACGATAATCATGAGAAGATTACGACAACACCACCACCATTAATACTACTACTACTACTACTACTACTAATAATAATAATAATAATGGTAATTTTAGTCATTTCCTTATTTGGAGATATTCGGCTTTCATTAACCGACTAGCCTGTGCTGCTACAGTCTAAAAATTATAAAAGCTTGCCATTAAAACAATTTCTTAGGAAAATAGGTTTCTCAAGTCCAGTAACTGTTAACGCTCTTTCCATTACTGATGGGGGAAAATCAACATCTTGATTATGCCATTATCTTCCCTTTGAGTTGCATACGCTATCCATTTTAGTTGTTGCTGCTTTTGAAAGACTTCAAGGGATAGGGTTTTTGTTATGTAGTAAAATTCTTTGTTTGAGATTCTGTGGCGACATTCAAGGAGGTTCGAAGTCTAGTTATTGCTAATACCCACAGGGTTCATTCGCAACATCAGTAATAATGACAGTAAAAAATTTTGGAGATCCAAACAAATGACTATAATACAACTGTAAACTGAGTCCAGGTGTCATAAGGACATTTGTTGTCGCTAGATCTCTGTCGGGTGCAACCATGTTTGACGGTGTAAATAATAAGGTAGGTAATAATGATCCAGGTGCCTCAGTGATAATTGGGACGATATTGGCCGAAACAACACACATTGGTAACATCAATCCGAAGGTCAGTGGACATTTTAAGCTTTTCAATTCCCTTGACTTTCATATTATGTTCATAAGAAACAGCCACATCGATGAGGATATATGTTCTTGTTTTTTTTTTCTTTTTTATTAATATTATTATTATTATTATTATTATTCGTTCAATTTTAACACGTTGTGCTTTATAGAAATCTACCAACAGCAAATATCCTTAATAGTAATTA
This sequence comes from Acanthosepion pharaonis, assembly GCA_903632075.3. Taxonomy (NCBI): domain Eukaryota; kingdom Metazoa; phylum Mollusca; class Cephalopoda; order Sepiida; family Sepiidae; genus Acanthosepion; species Acanthosepion pharaonis. The sequence goes on along the minus strand of CAHIKZ030001768.1, from coordinate 2,125,215 downwards.
TAATCATACTTTTGATGTTGAAAATAATAATAATAATAATAATAATAATAATAATAATAATAATAATAATACAGAGGTGTGCGTCTGGTGTCGAATACCAAGTTAAATTCACAGAACAGAATATCAATCATAAACACATTGGCTGTTCATGTGGGGCAATACAGGTTCAACATCCATAATTAGAACATAGCTGACATTAAGCGAGTGCCCGCAAAAAAAGAGAAAGGTTCTCACTTGTCACTGCTTTCATCATTCCAAGGCTAATATTGATCGTCTAGGTCCGATGGAGGCAGAGGATTAGTTCAACTATTACTACCTTACAAAACTACAACAAGCAGTCTTCAAACATACATGGAAACTACAGGAGAATAGATGATGATCTGTGCCAATGAACATGAAAGAAGTAATAAACTGTATTCGGTAATAAATAATAAGCCAAGAAATTCGAAATGGATCTTAAAGAGGGTGAAGAAGTACAACTAATCTATAATACAACTACTGCAGCAGCAAAATGCTTAAAAAAAGAAAGGAAAAGCAAATGCAATAGACTAGATTCTGTAATAATGAAAAGATAAGCCTCTTCATGGTCAATATTCTGCTCGTACTAGACAAGCTGATGTAGAGAAACCTCGAACATATTAATGGGTGCATCGTGCAGGGTTAAAAGCAGAAACCGAAAGTTCTATTCTTGCTGCACAGAACTAATTCTTGCAAGCTAGAAAATACCAAGCACACATACTGAAAAATGGTGTTAGACCAAAATGCAGATTTTGTGATAAATATCCAGAAACAATTGACCACCTTGTATCATATTGCACGGCATTGCCACCCACTGAATGGCATGACAGAGTGGGCGAATATCTGCCTTGGAAAGTCTGCAAATTTTGCGGAAAGGAAACTGCAAAAAAATTGGTATGAACACCGCCCAGACGCGGTTACAGCAATTGAATTTGTAACAAATTCATAGGACTTTACAATGCACACAGACAGGACAATAAAAGCTAATCGCCACGACATCGTAACCAGAGACCATAAAAGCAAAATGTGCCTTCATACTGACATGGCAGTCCCTGAGGATTGTAATGTATCTTTGAAGATTTTCGAAAAAACTATCAAAATACAAGGATCTTGAAGTGGAAATCTGAAAGAAGTGGCATATGAGGATATCAGTAATTTCATTTGTAAGTGGAGCCCTCGAGTTGATTAGAAAATGATCCGATTCCTGGTAGCATATACCATAAAGAAATACAAAAATTTTACTCACAAGTACATTTCACATATTACGAAGAGGTTTATATATGTAAAATATGTATGACCTTCAGCTTTGTTTTATCCTTTTTTTTTCTACTAATGTGATTAGTGAAAAATGTCATGAAGTCATTTCTGATTGGACCCAGAAGGATATGTATATGCATCAGAAATCAAAGAAATAAAAAATAATAACAAAAATAATAGTAGAAGTAAAACTTACCCCAAAAGGATAATATCATTCATCCGTAATGAAAATGAGATGAACAGAGTAATTGAAAATATGTGAAGTCGAGATCATCCAGCCGAAACAACTTTGAAAAGTTAGGTAGCATGTAGCATAACGATTATCGACATAGAAGCAGCGAGACGAATTCAAGTTCCGTCCTTGTCTACTAACTTTACTTTTGCCCTAACACCTTTGTAAAATGCATGAAGGAATATCTTTTCCCCAAAGCAGAGACATTAGAGCAGACGAGACTATCTAGTCTTGGATGGCATCCTCTCTAGCAGATGTATATCTTCCAAAAACTTCATGACAATTCACAGATAATAAAGATAACGGAATCTATGGAGAGCCATGGTCGCCTGAGACATGAATGTTCATGGCTTAAAAAAGGCGTGAACAATAAGCGTAAAAATCCTGGCCCTCTTCCTCTAAGACTTAATTTGTTTTCTTGCATTAAATTATGTGACGTCCATTCTCCTTCACATGTAGTTCTTATTCTTTGTCTCATTTTGCATTCACCTCCTTTCAATTTCTTTTACCGGGAAGTTGACGCACGCATATATCTTCTCAAATTAGAACAACGTCACACCCCTGTCGTCATGATTATTCTCAAGACACCCGCGCTTGCTGTCACACATGCAATCATACAAATATCTATGGATATACATAGAAAAGCAGACCGCCGGAATGGTTATTAGATTATTTTTTTTCTGTCACTGTCACTGCCAACCTCACTTTTTTTAATCATTTTTTATTTTGTTTTGACTTTCAATTCCCTTTTTTGATATTCATGGCGACTGTTTTCAACCTACTTCTTCCACTCCAACCGCCGACCAAATTCCAACCGTTATTGTTAGCAGAAGTAAAGACTTTAATAAAGTTAGACGAGTCAATAGATGTTGGGCGCCATCATCGCTGTCAATGAAACGGGGGCCGATTAGGTGATTAAAACCAAATTAAATGGCACTTGCATATGGGCGAATTTTGGATCGAACCAAATTCTCTCTCTCTCTCTCTCTCTCTCTCTCTTTTATTTTCTCTATCACGTGGCTACCGCGCATGCGCTGAGAATTGTGTGCGTATCCCCAAAATTAACATGTTTCTACAATCATTTCCATAGTCAAGATACGTACTGTATTATACACAAACTTAACCTTCATCAACTCTTTTAGCAAAACATGTAAATATCAACTGGAATACGCAGATATTTATTTTAGCACTGTAAACTATGGGGAACCAGCCACCCTGCGCTGAACATTGCTACTGTGGTTTCTGTAGCAAGTAGACATTTTTCTTACGAGGCGGAACTGAGAGTCCCGCAACAAACCGGTTTTGAATGCAAAGATATCAGTCTCCTAGACACGTTGCCAGCCAAAGCCAAAGCTATAGCGCTATTATACTTGGCTGTCGGGAGAAAAAAATGGATTCATAACTTTTGGAAGGGTATTTGTGCAAAAGTTATCAAACCTGCGTCCGCTGGAATTTGAATTCGACACTGCAATCTAACTGCTACTGCCGACAATCCCAACGTGCACTTCCAATTACACAGGTAAGGGCTCCATATTTGCACCTTTTTAGATGCGTTCATTAATTAGCAGACACAAATTTATTTTCATTTAATATATAAGAGATAGAAAATTACACACACACACGTTTAGAAATACATCATACTTATTATAAAACCCAGGTTGTGTGTTTGTCTGTACGTTTATATATTGGATCGGATTTCCTACAGCTTTCAACCGATTTCAACTAAACTTCACAGGACTACGTAAAATTACCTTGCGGTGGTTCTGACAGCGCCAAAAATTGGAAAAACACAATTGTTTTTGCACGAGATCAATTTGAAAACACGATTAAGAGGCATCGCTGTCGCGAGAATTGAAGGGGGACAACTCATATCGAGTTATACTTATTATAAAACCCAGGTTGTTTGTGTGTGTGTGTCTGTGTTCGTTTATATATGGGATTGGATTTCCTAAATTTTTCAACCGATTTCAACAAAACTTCACTTTTTTTTTGGCAGGTAGTATTTCTTATTGTCTTGCACACTTTTTTTTCTTTATTTTTACATTCAGAATGCTTTAAAAATTCCATTTATAAGACAATTGTTGATAATAAAATCGGTAGACTCATAACGATTGAAAACAATGTTTTTGTTTGAGTTTGGGTTTGACCAATTCGTAAAAAAAAATAAAAATAAATAAAAAATAAAACTAATTAAGACATGCGTGTCTGTCAACCTTAAACAATAATCTTTGTCAATTTTATTTTTCAGTCTTTATGATGGCCGATACTTGATCTATCTCTTACTGTTACATCCCCGGGCAACGCCGGGCTCTACTGCTAATCGGTAATATGACTGCAGCCACACACACACACACACACACACACACACACATATATATATATATATATATATATATATATAACCGGGTGTAACAGCCTAATTGTCTATTCCATAATATTTAAAAAGCACTAAGCTAACTGAGTTTCTTTTACCAGGTTTTCAGATAAGACATTTAGCCATTTGACACTATTTGTCGTAAGAATCACTGAAAAAAAACCTTTGTGTTGTTCAGCTAGAAAGAGAAGAGGTTAAAATTGTTTTGTTTTTTTTTGGTCAGACACATTGTCCTCCCAACTGAGCAATGGTGTGACGAAAAAGATCATTCAGGCCTTCAGTAATGCTATCCAACATTAACACACTGGCTTCCATCTTCGAAGTCCATTCAAGAACCATCAAGAGAACGGTGAATACGTTTAAAAAAGATTGAACATTAGAAATGAAAATGTATCAGTAGGTCACAGCAGAAAAGGGATCATCATTTCAACTTAGAGCAAAAGAAATCAATTAGAAAAGATCCAACTCAGTTCACACAACGTTTGGTACGGGAGAGAAGAGTTTCACCTATGGCCGTCCAAAGAGCAGTGAAAACACTTGAAAATGAAATCGTACGTGAAACCTGTGAGGCATATTGTTACCCCAGGATAGAAATGTTTAAGGATAGAAGGTTAGAGTGGGCGAAGATCAAGTTGAATAATTTAGAAAATGATCCTGAATAATCTATTCATCTATCTATCTATCTATATATATATATATATATATATATATATATATATATATATATATATGAATTTTATTTCAATCCTTCAGGAGCTTCTGATCCTTAACTATGATTAAATAATGATGAACATGCCATTTCCGTTTATGATCGATTACATCACAATACTTCCGTTAAGCTTAGGCGTAATTATACATTCTTATTTCTCAAAGTAGAGTTCAATATTTTTATAAAAAGCTCTGAGAATTCCTGTAAGATATCTTTAATCATTTCTAAGATACAACTGTTCAGAGCTTAATCTAACAATTGTACAATTTTTCTCTTACACGATTTGAACAATTATAATGTTACAACCGGTATATATACCATATATACTCGAGTATAGTGCGAGGTTTAGGACGACAATATGGTGTCGTACTATATATAAGGTAATGATTTTTGAAGAGGTTACAGACATGCATTTTCGGTGACCTGTTACGCTATACACAGGTAAAAAATAATCAGGTTTTTCACAAAAATTCAGGGATCGCACTATATATGAAGTCGGCATCTACACGAGTATATACGGCATATATGTAAAGTTTCTGCCCTGATTTCAAGTAATAAAAAAATTCGGGAATTCCATGTAAGAATTTTCCCTATACGTAGGAAAAAATCGACAACAGCACCGAAAAGAGAAACCCCAAAATATCAAGGTGTCCGGAAACTTCCCTGGTCATTTGTAAGGGGCTACTCTCCTCATTTTTGCTTCCCATTTAGAGTTTCTGCGACATCGAAAAGAGGGAACATTAGAGAAGAAAATGCATCAGTAGGTCACAGCTGGAAGAGGGATTATCATTTCAACTTAGAGCAAAACAGTTCAGAATAGATCCAACTCAATTCAGAAAACGTTTAGCACGTGAGAGAGGAGTTTCACCTATGATGATCCAAAGAAGAGTGAAAAACACTTGAAAATGAAATCGTACGTAATACCTAAAATATGGCTAATGTTTCATCCAATTTCATACAATTTCAAGCCACATTTACTCATTTTTTTGTGATAGAGAGCGGTTGGATTTCCTCGACGTTTTGAAATCTTGTTCTTTTCTAGTGGAATTTATTTTTGGAAAGCGGAAAAAGTCGAATATGGCTGTCGTCGGGCCTATGGAATTTAGTGTTTGTACCAAAAAAGCTGCACAAGCCATGGACACTGATAGAAACTCTGGAATGGTGAGACAACCATACTCTATCCACTTTCCTTCCAATATCTGCTATGAACAACGAGCGAGCGAGAACGTTATAACATAGTGCTGATGCAATACAGAGTTGTCGATCAATCTGTGTCACGTAGTGTACTTTAGCTCCGTTACCACAGCAACAGTCAAGTTATTTTTATCAGGTGTTGTAGTTTCAATTTTTGAAGTCATTTATATATTGTCATATATATATATATGACAAAAATAAAGTTTTAAGGTGTGATATATTCATGGATTAAAGTGCTCAATATCAAGGATAGAGCGTATGTAAATATAAAAGGGAACATTGAGATCAACACCCAGCGGCGACAGTATATTTCATGCTTAAGCGCCATCGTTCGGTTATCTGGCCATATATATATATATATATATATATATATATATATATATATATATATATATATATATATATATATATATATATAGATAGATAGATAGATAGGTAGATAGACGAAAATAAATAAATATACTGTTTAATAAATAAACGGTGAGTCTCCTGAAATATGAGTATACATTAAAAATGATGTTTAATTAATAATTATATATATATATATATATATATATATATATATATATATGCGGGGGCATTACAAAGTTTCTTTAAGAAAAGCTTAGATAGGATTAAAAAATATGTGTCAATATTGTGATTGTCTTTCTTTGTTTAATGATTATTAAGTTATTAAGTTTATCAGACGATATGAAAAGAATTTACATAAAATAAATAGACAACACTTGTCTATATTATTTAATGAAAGATGCATCAATAAAAAATGCTGCCTAAATACACACACAATATATATATAATTTATATATATATATATATATATATATATATATATATATATATATATATATATATGGTCTTATAATGCTGTTTTGAATTGCTAGGAAGGACGGATTCATGTACATCACGGTATATTTCCTTAGATTTTGTATTTAGAAGTTTTTGGCTCCTAAAATTTAAAAAATTAAGGCCCGCTTCTTTCGCATTTAACCTGGTGGAGAAGCACATAGGGTAATTGGGTGGTAAGGTCAAATTTACAGTGAAAACGTCAAAAGAGTAAAAGCAGATATAAAAGTTCACAGGAAAACGTAATCTATTTTTTTCTTTTTTCATTTCAAATGTATTTGCCCTTAGCAATACACTTTTATTTATTTTATTTACGGTAAAGAATCCTAAATTTATTTTTGGTCCAGATTTCTGAATAATTTTTAATGAATTTAAGAAGAAATGAAATATATAGGAATTGATTTAAATCTCTGGAATCTGCGGAAGATGTTTCGTTATGACAAAGAAATCAATTAAACTGCTATTTATTTTCAAATGAAATGTAGTTCCCGCCCAGATACCTGAATATACAACATTTGGTTTCATTTTGAAAATTTGTTTTTCTTTATGTCTTAGAAAATTTGCATATTTTTCATTTCTTTCTTTTTTTTTCTGATTCACAACAAATATTTTAAAATATCTTTTCTTTCTTCGACATTAGGCAAAAAACATTTTTTTTTATCGTGACTGTTTTCATATTTTAGGCAATTTAATTAAAGAAGCGTATTTTACGATGATTAAAATTCTATTTTACAATATTCAAAATCTTTAATAGCTCTCTTAAAATCAAACTATGGTTGTCTTTCTTTTCTTTTTCTTTTCATTTTTTTCCATTTCTTTTATTCTTATCTCAAATCTTTGGGCCGACAGTAGAATTTTCTTATAATAAAGAGATTCTAATCCAATATTGTCATAAAGTCAAGTGAAAATGGCGGGAGAGAAATCAGACTTAATTGGCTCATAGAAATATTTGAATGCACTTAGACATTTCATCGTCAACACTAATCTTTGTCATTCGCTAATCTAACGACGGCTCTTTCCCATTCACAACCCACTCTTTAAATCGCTAATTTACTCTGCTATACTGACACATTTCAATTCTGCATTTG
>CAHIKZ030001768.1:2002500-2112500 GCA_903632075.3 Acanthosepion pharaonis | reverse complement strand
AGTTTACGACTAATATATGGGATGGAATTGCAGGTGACTGTCTAGTAGGTTCATATGTTCACCTAACGGTCTTACAGGAGCTGTCTACAGGGACTTTATTTCGAACACCCATCCAGAACTGTTTGTGGATGTAATTGAATTGCTAAGGTAAAATTTATGTAATTGATATTTGTGAATTTGTTTATAAATGATCAAGAAACACGCACTGTTACTTCAAAAATTAATGTTATCTAAGGGCTAACTTATTTATATTTGTATTTTTTAAATTGAAATTTAAGTATTTTAAAATATTGCTGTTATAACTGTAATTTAAAAAAAAACAATTCTTCCTGTTACAAACATTTAAAAAGAAAATGTTGCTATAATAATCTTATTTAGGGTTGGTTGTAATAATTAACAATATAATCATATTTAGTATTGGTTCTATTTTTCTTATATAGAGGGCTTCAAGAATTTGAAGTTTTTTGTTTTTATTTTCATTGTGGAGTATACTTCTATTTCAATTAATATTTCTCTAAATCGTGAAGGTGGACAGGAATGTTCCTTTAAATGTTGTGTAATAGAGCTTGAACCCGAAAAGTATAAACTAAACCATAAAATTCATTAGAGCACTTCTAAAATAATATGAGACTTTAGTTAATATCAAACGAGATAGCAAAAACAACAGAAGAGAGGCAGAGATATACAAAATAAGGTGTACAAAATGACCATTAATCTTCATCGACGAGACACCCAGAAGCCTCAAAAAATGTAAGCATCGCAGAGATATCTGGCATAACGTAAATCTAAACGCACCGTAATACATTTGACCATCGGTTTTGATTTTTAAAAAAAATCCTGTCTAATCAGGAGAGAATAGAATTCATTGAGAAGAAAGTGCATTGTGAGTGCGCTAATCTTCTATTTCCCAGCAGTAAACCAAAGACCAGGGTCATACGTTATTTCAAAAACAATAATAACACATTCAAGAAGCTAGTGCAGAAAAGGACAAGAACCTACTTAGAATCGGCCGATTTAATATCAACAGACCCCAACGGCTCTAATAAGTATATATATATATGTACATGTGTACGTATGTGCATATGTATTATGGGTATGGGCGTGTGTTTTGTGCACAGACAGACGGAATCTCTGGAGAAAATTAAGGAGAAAATCTTTATGATTAAATATAATAGACCTGAGGAATTGCTAAACTATTGCAATGAGATAATCTTCAAATGCAGACGCAAACATCGACTCCAAATCACAAACTACACCAAATTTTTGGGAGACTTGTCCTTGGGAAATCCTAATTATGAATGAACATAACATGGAACAATACATGTGGTCACTATGTAGGATTCATTGTCTAGTTTTGTGTATGCATATATATATATATATATATATATATATATATATATATATATATATATTATTCCATGATCATTTTCCAACTTATTCAAGATGATCTTTAACCTTCTAACCTCCTGTTCTTGTGTTCTTGAGTAACAAAACCTTTCACGTACGATTTTATTTTCATGTCTTTTTTCACTGCTCTTTGGACTGTCCTCGCCGAACTCCTCTCTCACGTGCTAAACGTCGTATGGATATGTTCATGTTTGTATATGTGTATATTTTTAGAGATGGGTATATATATATTCACATCTATGTGGTGTTTTTTATCGATATATGTGTGTCTATATATATATGTGTCCCTAACACGTTGCACACCTTACAGTACTGCATGAAGGGTACTTCAAGAGCAGCTCCTGTATCCGTATCATTTGCAACCTGTGCAGAGTCTTCGCCCACTGATCACTCAACTCGGGAGAACTTATGACGATGATTTATTGCACAAACTATCGTTCCTTTGATTTTCTTCTGTCTTGTTTACGTATGAGGCAGCATTTGAAGAGATGGAACAACAAATTTACACGACTAATATTTGTGGGGGATCGGAACCTGATGGTACAATACAAGATAGACACCATCATTAGTTTACGACTAATATATGGGATGGAATTGCAGGTGACTGTCTAGTAGGTTCATATGTTCACCTAACGGTCTTACAGGAGCTGTCTACAGGGACTTTATTTCGAACACCCATCCAGAACTGTTTGTGGATGTAATTGAATTGCTAAGGTAAAATACAAATGTGTGTATAAATTAAAAAGGATAATCCATAATTCTTCTTATGCCTGGAATATTTGTCACCCATTTATTTGTATGTAAATGGTCGATCTGAGGAATTGGATCGAATTTCGATCAAATTATATATCGATCGAATTATATATATATATATATATATATATATATATATATATATATATATATATATATATAGTTGTATGTGTGTGAATATATATGAGGATACACTTATGCATATATGTGCATACGGATATATATATATATATATATATATATATATATATATATATATATATATATATATATATATATAGTGTCATGTATGAGTATATTATATATAATTTTAGAGAAGCTCTATTAATGTGTTTTATATTTGTATATGTATGTGTGTCTTGTGTACACAGGTATGTATCGATGAGCATGTATATGTATATATGTATATGAAAAATAAACATGGACTCTAACACATGTATATGCCTGGGTGGATGTATGTATATGCAAACATATATAAGAATTTATATATGTATGCATTGTGTGCATATATATATGTATGCATTGTGTGCATATATATATGTATATATGCGTGTATATATGTACATCTGTGTAAATATGGTTGTATGTGCATGTAGGTATGTATGTGTATACAAAATTAATTAAAATTCCCTGAATTAAAATACTAAAATAGCAAACGGATGTGATGCAGATATCTGTAAAAAGAAACAAGAAACAAAGAGACATACAGACACTGTTCATGTGTTAAGTCAGAACAATGTGATTTACGACAACCAACTTATTCTCCGTGTGTATAGTATATCTCACTCAACACCCGACTGGGTTTCCATCACTGAATCATGGCTGTTTCAGCAGTTTTTGACCAAGAATAACATTCCCCAAATCATCACATTCCCTAGCTCTCGCTAATTCCAACATTTTCCTCTCTCCAAAATCTAATCCCACTTGAAAGAAACAAGATTTCAACACGTCGAGGAAATCCGAGAATATGCTACGAGACAGCTGCTCGCTGACCCCCACCACCACCACCACCACCAAAAAAAAAAGGAGTTCCAGGAATATTTCTACCGGTGGATAAAGTGCGTGGCTTGAAAAGTAGACTACTTCGAAGGTGATTAAATACCGAAGTTTTCTTTTTATAACACCTGTCCTGATACTTTTTGATCACACACACACATGGATTTCTTTTATTTGTACTTCGTGATTATATATTTCTCAATCATATCTATTTGCATTTACTGATAGGCCACGTCATGCTACTTCCACGAAGTCGAATCGCCCTCATTTCATCCGTATTCAAAACATAAGAATATTTAACTCAGAAATTCCAAAGATCTGCTACTTCGTGGAAAAGACTCCTGCGGGGATGCTTCCCTGAACACTACAATCTTAAACACTTCAAGTCAAGTGTTAACTGTTATCTATTCTCCTTATCCTTATAGTTTTCACATTTTAACACCCCACTTTCCTTCATATCACACACATCATTCATGATAACTATTTTAACAGTCTCTTCTACATTGAGTGCTTCTCCTTGTATCTGGTTAATTTGAGTATAAAAACTTCTTGACACGGAAATTGTTCTCACGACTTTTTAGACTTTTTAGAAACCATATATATTTTACTGTAGTTTTTTATCTAATATGTACATTTCATGCCTCCTATAATAGCTAAGTGTTAAATAGTAGGGTAGACTGTGCTCTCTAGATTTGAGTAGACAACAAGTATCGGAGAATAACTACTCTGAATTCAAAATAATGGCGACAAAACGGGAATTCCTCCACTATTTTTCCTACAGACGTTTTGGTACTTCCCATATAAGTAATATGTGGGAAACCCTGGTCATCTCTATCCTGCAAGGATTTGAAATTAAAAATCTTTATATCTAACATAATATTCTTGTGTTAAATGGTAACGCTCTTCTCTGCATCTTAACATAATTCTGTCTCTTCCTCGTACACAAGCTCTCTTGCCCCAATAGAAAAGCAAGTTCATTTTTTTTTCATACCAGATGACAGTATTCCACTGAGGCAGATAATTATTTAATGATCAATTACTTGTAACCCCAAAACATATTGGCTAACACCTCTTTGCTGTCAACAACAGCGTTATTGTAATCCAAATCCGGTGCTTTTTATCTTCCTAAAGTTGACCACAATTTTGTTTCCTCTAGCCACATCAACCCCAATAAACATGTGTCTGGTCTTCTGGTTATCGTAACCTTTTTGCCAACCTCACGTGTACCTCTTTAACCTTTGCGCGTCTTTAATTCTCATAAAGATATCAGCACCAGATGTTCTTCACGCGGCGATCACTTCATTTTTGTTTTCGTTTGTCTTCCCTTTCTTTCCACCCATATCATTCTTATTGTTGGTGCCTTGATAATTCTATGATCTTTCATCTCGCCCTACAAACGAAAAAAAAAAAAAAAAAAAGAACAACTGCATCTTTAAATGTTAATAAAAGTGTATTTAACAATATTTGAAAATCATATTGTTTAATTATTATATCTTTTTACACTTCGTTCCTTATTGGATTAGGTCAATGCTAATATTCTTCAGCATTCCCCGCTGAATGTTACCGCACTTTTATGGCTGCGCCACGATACTTCGACCGCAAATCCCTAATCGCATATCAATTTGAATAAGCCGATGGCTTTCCAAGACCATCTGTCGTCTTGCGATACGCTTCCCAGTAATTCTAAGCCCTAAAGGCTTCACTCTCTGCCCTTGTCTTTTTGCTGTAATCCACTGTCACTCTTTTTTTTTAGTTGTTTTCTTTCTCTCTATTTCTCTCTCTCTCTCTCTCTCTCTCTTTCTTTCTTTTGATTGTTGTTTTATTCTTATCCCCGTTTTCTCAGCTCTCACTCGCCATTTTGCTCTTATTTACAAATTTCTTTTTTTTTTCGAACGCTGTAATCTCTCTCTCTCTTTCTCTATTTCTCTCTCTCTTTCTCTCTCTCTTTCTCTTTCTTTCTCTCGTCCTCTCCACATTCATACATACAAACATACACAGACTATGTTACCGATTCTCTTTTGGGTTCGTTTCGGTTTATATACATGTTATATTCTGTTTATTTGTTTCTTTTTTTCAAAATTGTTTCCTCTTCAGACTATATCATTCTATCTTTTTTTTTCTTACTTTATCTCTCTCACTCTCTCACCCTCTCTCTCTCTGTCTGTCTGTCCTATCTTCTGTCTAACTCAGTTTCTTTGACTTTACTAAGCATTTATTTTATTTCTTTCGTTTATTACTAGTAATTTATTATTGTTGCTTCTCCTTGTTAGGCTCAATTTTCCTATCTCTCTGTCTATCCAACTCTCTCTCTATCTCTCCCCCCTCTCTCTCTCTCTCTGTATGTCCAACTTCCGTAGTTACCTCTCTTTTTTACTTACTTTACGACGATATGTGTTGGTAAAGAAACTTTTTCATTTTGTCTTATTTATATTGTCTTTACAGATATATTATACTTATATCTGAATTTTTACACACACACCGAGACGCACACACACACACACAGACGCAAACACACACGAACATACATATATATGTATGTATGTGTGTGTGTTTTTATATATATATATATATATATATATATATATATATATATATATGGTGTATTTTAAAATTGGTAATATGTTCGCTCAAACCAAATTTGTTATTTTTTGTACGTTAAGACAGTTATGTCTTCAATTCATGTCTGTCTTTTAAGTATATAAGACTATTTATATTTATATATCTATTATATATATATATATATATATATATATATATATATATATGTATGTATATATAAATGTATAATATATATATAATATAATGACATAATATATATATATATATATATATGAATAAAATAATAGTATACATCACAAAATATATAATATATATTATAAATATATATATATATTTTAAATATCTATATTTTAAATATCTATATTTAAATATATACATTTAAATATATATATATATAGATAAATGTATATATATATATAGAGAGAAAAAGAGTGCAAAATTCTCTCTCTCTCTGTATATATATATATATATATATATATATATATATATTGATTGGATCCAACCAATATATATATATATTGGTTGATCCAACCAAATATGTTAGCTCTATCTCTGATATTGAGCGCTTTCTAATAAGTACCAAGCATATAATATATAAATAATAATAATAATAATAATATATATATATAATAATAATAATAATAATAATATATATATATATATATATATATATATATATATTCTCCCAGAAATTGTTCGTAAGTATGAACCACAGTCAGTTGGGCCTGTCGGTGTTGAACACACACAAATGTGCATGTGCAAGTGTCTGCAAAAGGGACTTGCTAACCGACTTATTTGAAGGATGTGCCTGCAAAACGAATAGCCTGCTATAATATATATATATATATATATATATATATATATATATATAAAAGAGAGAGAGAGAGATAGATATAGATCTATATATATATATATATATATATATATATATATATATATATATATATATATATATATATATATAAAGAGAGAGAGAGAGATAGATAGATCGCTGTATAGATATAATTTTGTTTATTATTGATGTCAATCTTAGCATATCTATAGATCTATCGATCGATCGATTGCTCAATCAATCATTTCCTTCGATTTCTTTCCTTCTTCTTGATCCCTCCTAATATATTTCTATTTCCTTCTTTTTCTCTCCTATTATTTCTCTTAGCCGGTAGACTCATTCTTTTCTCTTTTAAGCCAATTTACTTATATATTTTAATAGTTCTTCTATGTATATTCCTTTACCCTCCTCCCTTGTTTTTGTCTATCTGTCCCTTCTCCCTCTCTCACTTCCCCTCTCCCTCGCTCATTCAATCTCTTCTTTTTTTTCATATCTCTTTTTCTCTACTTCTTTCTAGTGTGAGTAACTTACGCTTTGCTGTTATTGTGTTTCACGCTGGGTTCTGCTTTCTCCCTTCTTTCTTTTTTTTCTTCTCCTTCCCACTTCCCAGTACATTCCCTATTACAACTCATTAAAGACGCCACCACGCCTCCATATTAGGGTGTTTCATAACCCCAGCCTCAAATGAATAAACAAACAGATTAATGACTATCATTAACACGTGTGTCGGTACATGTATTGACCTTAACTCTAATATGGACATCACTACATAAACATATATAAATAAATTATTAAGCAGAGCAGTGAATGAAAGACACGGTGACAACTGCTCGTCAGATTATGGCTTGCTTCTCATCAGGGGTTAAATAGATAATGTTGCGGCAGGGAAAAACTTTTTGAAATTAATTAGAGCTTATTAGTGATGGTGAATTGACTTAACGATTATCTGCTGAGGGGTACCTCTAGTTAAGTAAACGAATTTAATGTTAAGCGAATTCGACTTTTCTACCATTAAAACTGATTTTTGATTTCACTCTTCACAGGGTGCTCCATACCTATAGTCTTGTGCCAAACTTAGCTAATTTTAGTAAATACGACCATTATAACTGATTGAAGAGTTCGATCATCACTGGGGACCCATACTTGTAGACTTGTGCCAAACTACGTTAAGATTAATAAATACAACCATTATTACTACGTAGTGAGTTCAATCATCAATGAGTATCCCGTATTTATGACCTTATGCCAAAGTAAGTGAGCCTAAATAAATACAACCATTATTACTACGTAGTGAGTTCAATCATCAATGGGTATCCCGTATTTATGACCTTATGCCAAAGTAAGTGAGCCTAAATAAATACAACCATTATTACTACGTAGTGAGTTCAATCATCAATGGGTATCCCGTATTTATGACCTTATGCCAAAGTAAGTGAACCTAAATAAATACGACCATTATTACTGAATAGTGAGATTGATACTTACCGGGTGCTCTGTACTTGCAGATTTGTACCAAACTATGTTAAGGTTAGTAGATAAAACGCTTACAACTAAGTAGTAAGTTTAATCCTCACCCGGTGCAGCTTGTAGGCTACAATGACTAATAACAAAGAAAATTGCGCATTTATTAGTGATGACAAACTTCTCTCTCGTGTAAAAAACAGTCAAAATTCCAATTTTGATTTTCAAGGAAGGAAGAATCTTTCGTGGAAGTATGGCACAGATTCCAAACCTACCAGTGACAAACTTTTTGTTCGTAAAATATATCGCTAGCCAATCCAAGCGCAATATTTATCTCGAGATAGCTCGGCCCGTCCCAAAAGATTAAGAAATAATTCTACCCTATAATGATATTGAGTCAAAAAGTCATGCAATGTTTGTCTTATTGGTCGCATTACTTAAAGATATTATTCAAAATTTGTTACAGATTTAAACACACTCGTGATCTCTAATTATCTACTTTCGTTTTTTGTGTGTGTGTGTGTTTAATTTTGTTTTGTTTCTTTTTTTTTTTCAGTGATATGAATAAATGAGTCGATCTGAAAATGGCTGTCCCATTGGAAGTCTGCCAGAAGCAAAGAGCAGTAATCTCGTTTTTTTTGTTGTTGTTGCTGCCGAAGAAGATACTCCCGTAAAAATTCACAAAAGACTTCCATGTCTTTGGTTCAATGAAAGAGGCACTGAGGGGTAAACGTTATAGAGGTGATGAAGAGGAAACTTCTGTAAGGAATTGGCTACTTTAGCAGCAGGCTGAGTTTTACTAAGCTGGGATACATGCTCCCATTCATAGGTGGAACGCTGCTATTGAAAGAAATGATGACTATTTTGAGAAGTAGAGATTTGAATATTCGATATATATAGTTGTATCTTAATGCACGGTGTATGTGATTGTGTTCCTTATTTCTCACGTGATAAAATAAATTGCATTATTTTTTACTCAGCCCATAACATTTTCGTTTGCATGATCGAATCTAAGTAATTTGCATAATTCTCAGTGATTTATATGCCGACAGTTTATAGGTGTTTTTTTTTTATTTTATTTTTTAGGTTTGTTTCTTTCATTCGCTAATAATCAATCACCACCTAGCGACTTTCCATCAAATAATGATTATCAATCAAGTTTTGTAGACGTTTCTTAGCAATGTTGATTTACATGTGTGACCTAGTATTTAAAATGAGGTGGTGTGCAAAATGTCAATGTGATAATGTTTGGTAGGTAGTTGATTTCGTATTTAGCAGCGACGTCAATATTCAATTTTAAAACTAACGCAAAAAAATAAAAATTAAAGAAAAAAAAACAGGAATTTGAATCATGATTTTAAATGTGGGAAGGATCTTATTCATTTGAAAGACAGACACGGGTTGGCGCTACGACAAAGAAAAACCAGGACATTTTTTTCATAAGATAGACCGCCAGCTACTTCAAGTGCCCATTAACAGTGATTATGAAATGACTACACTTAATGATAATCGCGGTCAACCAATTTGACCAGAAATGACAAAGAGCTTGTAAAATAAAAATTTAGCCATATATTCACATCTACATCATATATGATTTTCTTCTATATGTCTTCGCAGTCGGTGTTATAGTCTAAAACTTTATGAATATCTATCTATCTATCTATCTATCTATCTATTTATCTATATATATATATATATATATATATATATATATATATATATGTGTATAAGATCGATTCAGGCGAGAAAATTTTCTACCACATCATGAACCAACTTTTGCAAGCAGATTTAGCAATTCATTCATGTTGATTAGCTATTGAAACCTCGTCTGTTATCTGTTATATATATAAGACTACCACACACACACACAGACACACACACACACACACACACATATATATATATATATATATATATATATATATATATTGTTGGATTGATGTGAGCTTGATCACACACACACACACACACACACGCTCAAACACACACACACATATATATATATATTATTGAATTGATGTGAGATTGTGAACCTGGGTTTCACGCCCTTGTGATCGTCAGACAAACAATGACAATTTCGGAGAAGCTGTAATCAGCAGGGATTATCTCTAATACTCTCCCGTAGGAGAAGTACTATTCGTCAGACAAACTGATTAATTTTCAGAATGTTGCATCTATTTATGGTTATGTATGGTGGTTTTTGATGGTAATGGAAGAAAAAAATCTCCTCTGTGCCCGTTTCGTGTGTGTGTGTGTGTTTGGCGATTATACTTCGAGTATATATTTGTGTATAATGTAGTCTTGTATATATAACAGATCAAGTTTCAATAGCTAATCAACTTGAATCTGTTGCTAAATCTGCTTGAAAAGTCGGTTCATGTGTTGTGGTAGACAATCTTTCTCGCCTGAATCGCTCTTGCACATTAATCTGATCTGATCCATCTGCTATTTGTTTAGAGATTGTTGACAAAAACAAACGAAAAATCTGCAACGTGATCAGTCCTGACCTGACATCTTGTTCTCATTCACTTTCACACTGCCGTAACGTAGTTGCCCTTTGCATTTTCTATAAATATTTTCATAACAATTTTCTTTTTGGTACTTCGATCTCAAGAATTCAAGCGTAGTACTAGGTATCATAATATCATTTCTATAATTGCTAGCTGTAACCGTAAGTTCTATTTTAATAATTTTTTTCTCTCAAACTTCTCATTTTCGAATTTTTCTTCTGGCTTCCTGCTTTTCTGTTAACTATAATCTTCAAAAATGTCATTGCAATATTAGTCGTCACCTTCTGTCTCCTTGAATCTCATTCTTTTATTATGGTAGCCATTTCATCATAGTAGCTTTTATTACCTTCCTTGTTGTGAAATGGTTAAAAAAATATCATTATACTTTATATTTCGATGCAATGTAAAATTAAACTCTCTTTTGGAAAAAAAAACCAAATATTCAAGAAATGCATTTTCATTTTCTTGTCCGATAATCCGCCAGTGTCGTTAAGGCGCTGCATGGTGACCTGCCCAACAAGAAGCCTCCACTTGATCCGTTCATTGGTAGGCGCCTGGCTCTGGACAGAACTTTTGCCGGTCCATTCGACGATATTGTCAGACAATCTCTTTCTTTGGCGCCGCCTTCTCCTTCCTCCTTTTACGATGATCTTGGAGAGGACATCTAATCTTGTTATGTGGCCATACCATATCAGTATCCTCTTCTTTATGGGGGTCAACACATCTCTATAGCCATTTATATGATGATTCATTCATCTGCATATCTCTTCATTCGTGACACGGTATGCGCAGGAAATACAAAGTGGAGGTTTGAAGTATCTCATTTCTTCAGCTTGGATCCGCCTTTAGAGTCCTGTTGTTAGAGTTCACAACTCACATGCACACAGGAAAACTGAGAAGACGAGGGTATGAAACAATCTCAGGTTAAAAATAACCTGATATTGTTGCATACCCTCGTCTTTGTACGTTATCAGATCGGTTTGCATATTCACCCAACTACGAGAATTTTTCTTCCAATTACATAAGTAGTAAGGTAGAATTACAAGATGTTCTTTTTAAGCCTGTTGAATACATCAGAATAGAATCATTGTACATAGCTTGACATGGAAAAAATACATGCCAATATAATATACCCCTGTATAATCAAGCTACGCTAATTGCAGGGTTTTTTATTGATACGAAATCTTTTGCATTCTTTTCTATATAATCTCTTTCAGGATTTAGGCGATCCTTCCTCGGCACAGACTCCGTCATGTTGTTACCTTGGATTTATCATGAATTATTGGGAGATTTACTGTTCTTGTTTCCGGTTGCCTTTTCAACGATTAGGATTTGTAATGCCTCTCCTAGATCAACGATTAGCATTTGAAATGCCTCTTCTAGATCAACGATTAGGATTTGTAATGCCTCTCCTAGATCAATGATTAGCATTTGAAATGCTTCTTCTAGATCAACGATTAGGATTTGTAATGCCTCTCCTAGATCAACGATTAGCATTTGAAATGCCTCTTCTAGATCAACGATTAGGATTTGTAATGCCTCTCCTAGATCAACGATTAGTATTTGAAATGCCTCTTCTAGATCAACGATTAGGATTTGTAATGCCTCTCCTAGATCAACGATTAGCATTTGAAATGCCTCTTCTAGATCAACGATTAGGATTTGTAATGCCTCTCCTAGATCAACGATTAGCATTTGAAATGTCTCTTCTAGATCAACGATTAGGATTTGTAATGCCTCTCCTAGATCAACGATTAGCATTTGAAATGTCTCTTCTAGATCAACGATTAGAATTTGTAATGCCTCTCCTAGATCAACGATTAGCATGCCTCTCCTAGATTGGCTGTCACCAAAGACTAGAGAACCCAGTCTACTCTAACATTTAAAAATGGTTAGTGGGAGAAGAAATAGATACATGACTGTCCCAAGGGCATTAGTCGACGGTAAACAGACTAGGTTGAAATTAAGCCTGTTTGCCGATGCCGCTTTCCAAAATTACCAATAACCGTTATGCTAAAAGCACATATATTCGTGTTATACTTGAATAAATATAACCGTATAATTAAAAAAAATCGTTTTAAGACAAGAATATATCTTCATATCTTATTTATTCAACCTTTACATCGAGGCAATACTGAAACAACTAGAATTCCTACCAGTATTTAATATTGGCATACAAAATCTTATGATATGTAGATGGCATAGAGTTGATAGAAAAGAAAACAATAAAAGTGTTGAAAATCAGAGAAAATGTAGTAAAGAGATGTGAGGAGAAAAGACTAGACATTGAGACAGAAAATATTGTTGAAGGCAAAAGGAAGAAGGCAAGATTAGAATAACGAATCGGAGAGAACAAATACAAAAAATTTTAAAATCTTGGAAATGTTTTAATAGAGGACACTGAAATCCGAAATTCGAACAATCATTGGAATAGCGAACGATTTCTTTCAAAAGTTACGCGAAGTATCAAGAACCAGAAAAAAAAATCATTGGGAGCAAATAAAAGACTGGTAAACTGCTATGTTTAAAAAGGGCATGTCGAAATCAAGAGAGACAGAGGGAAACACCGTTAAACTACCTAACTAGCTTGCGTAAACGGATGGCAGAACAGAGATTTGCAGGCTTAGCGAAAAAGACAAACCTTACTAAGTGCTACAAATGATAGGAAGTCGGGGAGAACTATGATTACCCACATCCCGAAGAGGCACAACACTTTGCTGTATTTCTTCTTAAATAGACTGCTACAGTTTCATACAACTCCATAAGTAAGATAAACCAAACTCTTCGTAAAAACAAATTCACAAGCCGCTGCCTAACAAGGGTCGTTTACATCAGTTCAGAAGTGGCTGTTCAGCAGCTACGCAGTGTTGGTGTGGTTAACCACAATAACGTGTGTTTGTGACAGGTGCCGTTCGTACGGCTGCGCCCTTCCCTCACTCGGTCGCTCTCATGACGGCATCCTGGCGTGTCTGTTGGTGGTGTCGGCCTGCCGCGCGGTAAATGGGCAGATGTTTTTGGCTGAGATTTCGCTAAAGAGCAAAAGGCAACTGGAACAATAAAAACAGCCACAGCGACCAGGAAAAGGCAGACGAAAAAGTTCAAAATAAAACGTGTTGGAAACCTCAGAAAGGTATGTACGATAGGAGAATTTAACTTTTAGACTATTACTGCCTGACTACGCACTTTATGTTTGTGGCCTTGCACTGTAAGCTAAGTGCTTCACCATTGGTTAAAGTTTAGTGAACAGTAAATTCAAACGGATATGGACACGGAAAATGGAATTGGGTTTCCGAGTTCAAATTCCCTGCTATTCTCTTGTGTTCACTTTTGGACAAATGTCCTTGGGAAACAGTTTCTCTTCACCTCCCAGCTTAGAAAGATAGAATGAGCTGTCTTGTATTGGATGGAAAACAGTCTCCAAGAAAAGGATTGCAGACGCAGAAATGGAACTGTTGAGACTCCTCGAAAATGTAGTAAAGGAATACGGGAAGAAAGAACAAATCTTCAATGTAAAAAAGATAGAATTGATGGTCGTTAGTAAGAGGAACAGTACAAGATGCAACCGAGGAATCGAACAATTACAGAAATGGGAAATGACGAAAATAGGAAAAAAAAAGAATCGGAAGACGAATTCGACGAGTGAAACGGTGTCTTTTAAAAGCTAAAATATTTTTTCAAAAATATTAAGAAATAGGAAAATTTTCTTTAGAAACAAAGAAAAGTGTTAACTTCTATGTAATATCATTCCTCCGATTTGGCAGTAAATGTTGGACTTTTTTCAACAAATGAAGAAAAGAATTTAGGCAGCAAATATCTTGTTCTATAGAAAAATGCCGCTTTCTCAGATCAATAATTAAAAATGGCTTCAGGTGAACGAACCCTGGAGGTGTTAGAGAATGCCGTCCATCTTTAAACCTCGGGCATTGGCGCTACAGAGTTACATACAAAGGAACGTTTTAAAGAAAATGGAACTGAAAATGTCACTTGTGCTTAGAGTTAGAAAGAGACATTTAAATTTATGAAAATTCAATTTACAGTAGGTGCTCCACATTTTTAATCCCCTCTCTTACCAACTAGCACGTCTTGGAAATTTATAAAATATTTCCATTAAAACAATTTTTCAAAACAATAGGTTTCCCGAGTTCACTGTTATCACTCTTTCCAGTATCAATAGAGACATCCTTCCTAACCTTTTCTTTGAAGTCGTTTGGTAGATCAACATCTTATTTTTTCTCTTTTAGTCACATGTGTCCTCAATTTTAGTTGTTCCTGCTGATGAAATTCCTCAAGTGATGCTGTTTCTGTGGCTTGGTACCGTTCGTTTGTATGTAACTCTGTAGCGCCAATGCCCGAGGTTCAATGAAGGACGGCATTCCTGCGTTCGTTCACCTGAAGCCATTTTTAATTATTGATCTGAGAAAGTGGTTGTATATAGCTGACAGCGTAGACATTTCTTAGCGAGTTGGCCGTTATGCATAACATCCATATGAAAGTCTCGATCTAACGAGGCTATTAAGAACAAGGGTTGAGATCTTAGATTAAGGTTTTGGTTTAGTAGCTTCTTGCGGTGTTTGACAAAACTGTCACTAGGGTCGCATATTTTTGGGTCAATTTCCTTATCTCCTGTACTAAATTTGTTTTAACTGATCTGTACACCGAGGAAAGTCTAATTAATTGTTAATTATCTATATTTAGCTTTTCAGTTGGGTGTTGAAGGTATTGTAGGTATAAAACGATATTTTACACATAAGTGTCATTTAACAAACACTCTAATTTTGTTTAATGAGTAAGTTTATTGATCTAAAATAAAATCTGTGTGTTATTTATGAGAAGGAATATAGAATATTATGGCATAAAAATATTTGTGCGCATTTAATACAAAGGCTGATATTTACCCAAAACTGGTAGAGGAAGCCATTGAACATTCTACTTCAGTTTCTAACTACATACTTATGCGAAGCGTGGTATTTGAGAATATACAACTCTCAAAAGCAAATACCAAGCTCGTCACCAATACTTTTGGCTTGCACCCTCAAAAGTAAATCCACGCATTAAGAATGTTTGACATTTCTCTCAAGCAAATGTTAATTAATTAATCTTGCAAATGATTACGACTGCCGTGACTTCAAACCTCACTTGGCACACAAACTCGTTGTCGTTTAACAAACAGACGTTTGTACAGTAAATTTTGTCCTTAATAAGTGCCTTAAACTTGTGGAGTTCTATGAGAAGTTATGGGTAGTAAATTAATATGAGAGATCAAGAATGCGTTTTAGTGTCTGCGAACTGTTTTATGTCATTGTTTAACTAGTGCAAGACCCAAGTGCCACTCATTGAGGGTGACTAAATGAGGTTGTTGTAAGTGTGTACCAGGAGGTGCTAAGGGATGCATATTTGGAGGATATGTAAAACAGATAACGGTTCGGTTCAGATTGTAGCGATCGGGGAAGAGTACTTTCGGGATTTTTTTTCACAATGTAACAGTCCTGTGGAAGAATCTCTCTGAGTGGAACCTCCTTTTTACTAACAGAAT
Source organism: Acanthosepion pharaonis (assembly GCA_903632075.3). Classification (NCBI taxonomy): domain Eukaryota; kingdom Metazoa; phylum Mollusca; class Cephalopoda; order Sepiida; family Sepiidae; genus Acanthosepion; species Acanthosepion pharaonis. The sequence continues at coordinate 2,096,449 of CAHIKZ030001768.1, read as the reverse complement.
ACAAAGAGAATAAAGATGAATCTACTCATTGCATGCTAGGCCTGAGCTGTGAAGTTCTGGACTTTTTGAATTAGCAGCCATTCTTCTTTGGGAACGTTGTCGTAAGATGGCAAATAATTATTCACTAAGAAGGCCGCTTAAGCGCTTTTGAATTCTGTCCCGGCAGGAAAAGTGAGGATTAGACAGCTCTTGCCAAGATATGGCACCAATATTTCATTTTTGAATTGATCTGGCATTTGGAAAGAGAAAGAATGGCGGAAAGGAACCGTCTATTTACCCTGCATCGTAGATACGTGTTCCACTTGATGTCTGCAAGCGAGCTTGTGTCTCAAATGACATTCTATACAAGAATCTTCATTGAGAATACAACTATATATAAGGACTGGGGGAAACTCTCGTTCTTCTCTATGGGGATGAAAAGTTACTAGCTTGCATCCAGGGTTATTGAAGCCCACCACATATTGAGCTGTCTGTACAAGGTTAAAGGAGCGATCAGCTTGCAGCTTCCCACTTACTGTAATTGTCCACAAGTTATTTATTATTGTTGTAGTAATAATCTGTAACCAATGAGTACTAAAATTACTACAGGAATATTAAACTACAAGAAAATCATAGTATTAATTACGATTCATTGCGATGTGCTATTAATATTAACAAAGTTTAGCTTAGTCTGAAAAACTACCACAGTCGAGGAGCTCTCAATAAGAGTCGAATTCCCGATGGTGAAGATATTTTGAAAATAAAACCACCTTTAGGCTGTTTGATGTTTCGTACCGAAATGAGCTTGCATCCTATTTTTGATAGAACCTCACGACATTTAAAATCGTTCGTACGTATATATAATATACTAAGCACACGATTTTCTTGGGTTTTCTTGGCCTTTTCAATACAAGTTCTGCATACTAGACAAGCTGTTCACAATCGTCAATATTTGCTGAGATTTATGGCGTTTTATGGCTAATTCATATGAAGGAGCGGATCGCGCGTGCCGCGTTCGGAGCTGCGCAAAGCTTTCAAAAGATTGATTTTTGATCGTTTGGAAAGAATTGATTCTCTTGCTTCCATTCAGAAGGTGACATGGCAGGAAATATTCCTATGCACAAACCCTACCACGATTCACGGAGTCACGATTATGGAGAATATTCAAAATGGCTTCTTGGCTTTCCAAAACACCAGCAGCGTTCTCGACAGCATTTGATTCATATAAAGTTTGGGAGAAATTTAAAATGCTAACTGCAATCATTTAAAACTAGGTTAGATTTCATGACTGCTTCACATATATGTATATATTTAATTAGGTTTTATTATTATACACACCTAAGTCTTTTGTACAATATTGTTCATTCAATACATGTTTCAAGAGCCACTCAAGATAGAGTGTTAATAAATGAAGTTGTTGCAAGGGTTTACAAGGAGTCTACTACGCTAACTGGCGAAAGATTGCTCCTCGGTGAGCTAATCAGAACTAAATGTTTTGTAAATACAGAGTGCAGCAGAAATACCCCCACATATACCTCCTAGAAATACCCCTCACATAATGCTAAGACAGTAAGAGGTATTTCTGTCGCACCCTGTATATTTTGTAATAGATTACTCATTATTATAATTATTTGATGTTATTTTTTTACATGGACTTTTTTTTACTTTACGTCACCAGAAAAAATATAAAATATATCAAATTAAAAGAAAATTCCAAATTGTCTTAAATAATTACCAGTAACACTATTCTATGGAATAATCCAAATCTATTGTAAACAAATGTTTTTAAATGATTTTTATTTAAGAAATGACAATTAAGCAAAAAGCTGGAAGAGCGAGAGAAGAGACTGTTAGCATAGAACTTACGGTTACATCTAGCCATTTCATCTGTAAAATGATAGGATATTGCCGCCAATCTAATACTGTTCTTAAATTACTATAAAAAATATTTATAAAAAATGCACTAGGAAGATACGTTACGGCGATGGGAAAGTGACTTAAGCCGAGATGCCATGTCAGGAATAATAACATTGCATATTCTTATTTGTATTTTTTTTAAGCGTTTCACCCCAAGCAAGGCGGGAAGCGACTAGGACGCAAGAGGTTACAGAAAATTTAGAGAAAGATCAGATAGGAGTGATAGAAGAAAGGACGAGGAGAAGGGTAGTGGATAGATTAAGGCAACTGGAAATGTCGATTGACATTACATTTGAATAGCTGGAGATTATAGCTCTCAGGAAAACTGGAATAGGGAAGAGAGTTCGACAGGCGAGAGGTGCGAGACATGAAGCTATTAGAGTAGAAGAGACGGCTACATTTAGGAGTTTCGACAGTGAAAGGGTGAGAGCGGGATGCCAGCCTCGTAGGGTTCTTGAACTCATGAAGACTGGGAACCAGCGAATGCAGCTCCTCGGAGCAATTGCCATGAAAGTATTTGTAAAACAGACAGAGAGAGGCGACGGCGCGTCTGTGAGACAGTGACTGTAGACGAGATGCCAGATCAGGGCCAATTATATTGCATATCCGCCTCTGGAGCCTATCAAGAACCCCGAGGCAAACAGAAGGGGCTCCAGACCATATATGGCAGCAATACTCCAAGCAAGGGAATCTCTAAATACATAGCAGAAGCACCAAACCAGATGTGACGACAATGTGCAATGCATGGCTGAATGGTAGACTTATAAATAAAGGTAAATAAAAACAAGTGAGACGAAAGCATTAGATGAATGGATAAGTGAATGAATGAAAGAAAAAATGAAAGATAAAAATGTAAATAAATCAATCAACATATGACTGAAAAAGAAGATTACAGAAAATAATTTGAATGAATGAAACAAAGTATAAATGAATTAATAACAGATAGAAATGGAAAAGAAAAAGAAGGTAGAAAAGTGTATCAATAGGAAATATATGAATGAAAAATTTAAGAAATAAAGGACTTAGGAATTAAAGAAATCCGAGAATGAAAAGTGAATAAAATACAATCCGAATGAGTTAATGCAAGAAAAATTAAGAAAGAAAGAAGACAGGGAGAAAGATAGAATAAAATAACTTATGAATGAACTGTTAAAAAGAACTGTTTAATGAATGAAAGAAAAAGAAAAACGAGAGATCGACTGAATGAATTTATGAAAAAATATGTGCGATAGAAATAATTAGCAAAAGAAAGCAGGAAACCAAAAATGAAGAAAAACATTCGAATGAAAGAAAGAAACAAAAATGAGAAAGAAAAAAAGAGAAGAAAAATGAATAAAAATACTGCCAGAAAAATAACAAGGCTTACAAATGAATGAACGAAATCAATAGTGAATTAATAAAAAAGAAAAAGAAATTCTTTCCTTCGCCAGGCATTCCTGGGTATGACGAAAAAATACATCCAGCAGCAAGCCCTCTGATCGAGTGATTGGAGAGTTTTAGGGCCGTGGACCACCTCTTAATTACTGATGTCCTCAAGTCTAACCTGACCACTGGTGATAGTACCTGTCAGCATCCCAGCTATTAGTGAATAGTGAACCCCAAACAAAAACAAAACTCTCTCTCTCTCTCTCTCTCTATATATATATATATATATATATATATATATATATATATAGATGTAGATTGTGTGTGTGATTGTGTGTAAACATACACACACACACACATATATATATTATTTTATTAATATATAATTTTATTAATTTTTATATATATATATATATATATATATATATATATATATATATATATATATATAAAGAATGTATAAAGATAAAAATGTCTTAAAATAATTGTTTGACTTTTGCCCATTTCATAATTTGTGACGTCATTTGTTTACCTTTGATATACCATGAGCAGATATGAATGTTGGTGAGAGATTCATGGAAGATTGAAGTTCAAATATAGTAAATTCAACCTTGCTAACCGAACGCGCCTCTGTGGCCAAATAAGTAAAGGCACGTCTAGCTAAATGACGGTTCTGTATAGGATACATGTTCGAATCGGAGGACGAATATTTTCTATGAAAAATTTCTCGGACATTCAGGCTGGTAAATGTTGTTTAATACTGTTTATTATAAACAGCATTTACTTAAATATTTTTATCTATAAAATGAATGTATAAACATAAAAAATGTCCTAACATATATATATATATATATATATATATATATATATATATATAAATTACTAATAATGCGCATTTATGCTAAAATTATGAAATTACTTCAAAACTCTCAAGAAAATTAAATTTCGGCATTAAATGACCCATATGGAGTTGGTATGCCGTTAAATAATCAAATCAATCAGTCAATCCTTTGCTAAGGAAACGGAAGAAAAATAATAGTGAAGATATCGTCTGGTAGGATAACTATCTAATACCTGTTGGAGATGCCTTTTAAGGCACGTGTGTTTGTTTGTCCAACGCCCTCAGAGCTCACCTGTAGCTTATATTGCAAATACACTGAGCGGAATTTAATTAGAGCTTCTGAGAGAGCACGTATAATCTAGCGTGTTCAGCTGTTTGAAAAAGTACGCTCAAATCTTCGGTCACGTTTTTTATTTTAAATCAATGCAGCTCAAGACGATAACGCCGCTAAGATGCAAGGGGGCTACTGCAAGTGAAAGAGAAAGAAATTATTTTTAGGAGGGACCGAAAACCAATTAACTGTATAAATTTTACGGTTTACGCGGAGATGTTAGAAATACAGAATTTAGAAGAAACTGGAAACCCAATCCTAAACAGGAAACAAGGGATAAACCTCTACTCCTGTTCAAAAGACTGGAGTAGAGTATTATTATTATTATTATTATTATTATTATTCATATCTGTTATTTAGTCCGGTGCCGTATAGGAAGATAATTGGTTCGGCCGCTTAGGCATATCCCGCCACAGAAGATGCTACTTTGAATTAAAATTTAAAAGGAAATGAATAAATGCAATAATTCATATTATATAATAGAAAATTACGATAAGTATTATAGTCACAATAAAGATCATGGATGTGAACAACTTAAAATACTCCTATTAGAAGAGAAAACAATAATAATTACTGAATAAAATTTCAGATAGAGAATAGAGAGGTGAAGAAACTGGAAGCCCAATCCTAAACAGGAAACAAGGGATGAACTTCTACTCCTGTTGGAAACAACAATCGAGAGCTCCAGTCAGTTACGTTAACCGAAATTTAATCAGAAGGTTTTTGGCGAACCCGTGACATGCTTTTCAGATCTTCCCAACAGAACTCCATACTGGGATCGTCTACCCTGGCCGATAGTGTCAAGAAATCATCTTCCAGATAATGGTAACATTCGAACACAGGTCGCATGGTCGAAAAATGAACGTTTTAAAAAATCGGTCACAATACGGAAGGTAGGAATTGTATTTTTAAAATCTTACGAAAAACACTACACGCGTTCCGGTGGGCGTATATGTTTCTTTAATGAGATCTCTCGAATATTCATGCCGATAGACAATAATAAACATAATGTTTAAAAATATAAAAGACAGTTTCTACTCAAATATGGGTACCCTCTAAAAATAACATTTAAGACATAAGAATTTGGCGGATCATTAAATAAATAAATAAATAAAAAACATAACGTTTGGATTCACAATTGAGCAGATATGAATTTTCGAGAATCTATGACGGGTAGAATTTTCGCTTAAAAGAATTATCCAGCCTTTCTAGATCGCCCATGTCCTTCGTAGCTGAATCGGTATAAGCACCTGGGATCTAACGACGGTTTCTCCAGCCAAGGAGTACGCAGGTTTGAATCCTGCTGACTGGCGCATATTTACTTTTGTAATCTTTCTTGGTTTTTCAGGTCGGTAAACTATAATAAATATACGTTTTTAAAAATATAAAAAAATCAGTCTTTATTAAAGAGAGTATCCACGAAAATAAATAAGTGAATGAAGTCCTAAGGAACGAAATGCGTCACACGAATACTTTCATCACTTTGTCTTACATCTTTCCTCCAAATATCGTTCTTGATATATAAAATGTATCTATCGTTATTTCCCCCATAAATATATATATATATATATATATATATATATATATATATATGCAAGGGAAAGTCAAAAATTATCCACACATACAGTTATATATGTGTTATAATTAAAATGCGGTTAATTTTTACTTATCCCCTCGTGTTTATGTTGTTATTATTATTATTATTATTATTATTATTATTATTATTATTATTATTACCACCACCTACACTTACACCAATCAATCAATTTAAAACGATATTTTCTACTGTACGGATAATTATTTATATTCCCTTCTGTGTGTGTGTGTGTGTGTGTGTGTGTGTGTGTGTGTGTGTTTGTGTGTGTGTGTGTGTGTGTGTGTGTGCTTATTAACATAAAAACCTGGCATCATACCGGTATTAGATTCTGAGAAACTAAAAAAATATTAAAAATATATGCGTGTATATATATATATATATGTGTGTGTGTGTGTGTGTGTGTGTGTGTGTGTGTGTTGTGTGTGTGTGTGTCTGTGTGTTTGTATTTGTGTGTGTGTGTGTGTGTGTGTGTACCACAAGCCATGTAAAATCCATCCTAATAAGCAACTGAGTAACTTGTCTCTTTTACCGCCTGAAGATTGTGAGTCACCCACAAATATATTTTGGTAGCCATATGAGACTTCGCGAAATGGAATAATATCTGGGTATTAATATATATATATATATAGATATATATATATATATATATATATATATATATATATATATATATATGCACACACGTATACTGGCTAATAATTCTTGATATTCAAGTAAAGAGTGAGAACACATAGACAACCAGGAGAAGACTCTTATAGTTTAGCCTACAGACGCACTGACAGACACCGCCTTGACAAGACGCGCTCTCAAGCATACCGCAAAGGGTTTAAACAATAAAATCAATGAAAACGACAACAGATGTTGGGTTAAACAGTTTTGTCGTTAGCGGCTGTAGGTGACAGTTAAGGGCCGATGACGGCAATGAGAGTGGGATGAGCGTACTTAAGTACCACATGAGTTTCCTTCGACATGTGTGGTCGATGACACTATTTTTGTTAGCAAATAAATTAAAAATCATATTAATCAAAACGCTTCGCTGGCGCACACTACGTGCCCGGGATTAGCCCCGTCGAGATTTAATGTTATTTAGTCCGGTGCCGTATAGGAAGATAATTGGTTCGGCCGCTTAGGCATATCCCCACTCCCCTACAGAAGATGCTACTTTGAATTAAAATTTAAAAGGAAATGAATAAATGCAATAATTCATATTATATAATGAAAATTACGATAAATATTATAGTCACAATAAAGATCATGGATGTGAACAACTTAAAATATAGACTCTATACAAAAGAACAGGGAAGGGTTAATTTAACCTATTTTCCCACCACCCCTAATTACCGAATACAGGCCCTTAGATGCCCGCGAAAGAAGTAGTAACACAAAGTATAAATATCTTTTGAGACAAGAAAAAGAGAGTCATTATAATAATAATGGTGGTAACACTTTCTCTCTCTCTCTTTCTCAACAGACACAGACAATGCACGAATACACACTCAAACTCAAGACAGTTTCAAGGTATGCTATATTTATGAGATATCAGGGATAGAGCGTATGTAAACACACAACGGCCACAGTCTATTTCATGCTTAAAGGCAATCGTCAGTTCACGGCTTGACTATTACGTTTAAACACACGAAACAGACTGTCGTCGCAGGGAGCTGGCCTCATTTTATATTTATTTATATATATTTATGCATAAAGGTTAGGAATAGATTAAGAGTTAATGTTATTTATTACTATTAATGTATATATTTTATCAAGTTCTCTAATTACAAAGATTACTTATCATACAAACGTTTTCTTCCAGAAATAACTTGACCAACAGTTTTTTGCTTTGTTTTTGTATTTTTTTCAAAACGCAATCTTTGTTATCTATCTCATATATATATACATGTGTGTGTGTGTGTGTGTGAAATGTGTGTCTCTATCTATAAAAGGCAGGATCTGTTTGTGTGTGTAACGAATGCACGGCCGCAATTTTCGACGGATTTGCACCAAAATTTACATGCACATGTTCCAAGTTAGCAAGAAGGCCAAGACTGAATTTGCATTTCCCAACTCCCATCGATAGTGGAAATAATCGATTTTTCATGCTTCTTCGGCAGTTTTCATGTAGTTTGCGGACATTTTCTACTGACCAGAGTGAGAGCCTATAGCTGGCTGACACGAATGTTAACTAGCATGCTAGCATGCAAAAAAAAATCGATAGCTGCATTCGTCACAAGTGGGAAAAATTTAAATCTGCATGGCACTTTACTCCAGTTGACTCATTCGCTTGCTTAAACTCAACGTTGATTCTGATTCCGCAGAACTGGTTTGGGTGTGAAAAAGTATTTGTTGTTAACATTCTTTTTTCATTCGGTTTTTCCAGTTACGAGTCCTTTTTTTAAAGCTGATCGTTTTGTGTTCATTTTGTTTAGTTCTTTTTTCGTAACAGATTTAATGTTTAGTATAGAGCTTAGAAAAAATTTGCAGAGTGAGATAGGCATGAAGTAAGGCATGTAGCAACATCAGCACGGCAAAGGGCACTCCTTTAAAGGCAAGGAAGGGCAAAAATATTTTAAGTCAAGTGATAGCGATTGCTGTATGAGTCGTACGATTTTTGAATCAAGCATGGGCAACGCCAGGCCATGATGATGCTAGTGTATATATATATATATATATATATATATATATATATATATATATATATTGTTCAACAGTAATACATATGAACCATTTTAAATAATGTTTTAAAATTTTCAGTAATGAAAGACTTTGTCCGGGAATACTTGCAGATTAGGTTAAAGAGTGAAACAAAATTTCCTGCCTATTAAAAAAATCTGGGTTGGTAAGAATTGGTATGTCTTGGACAAAATTTATTCCACAATTAAAAATAATCGCCCCGGTGCGTCTATTTAAAACTTACACGTAATTCTCTTATCGACCTAGATACAGAAACAAAATGGCTGCTATATCCATTATAACATTGTGAGATGGATGCGAGTCATTGAAATACATATTTTCAATAATAATATCGAAAGGAATCGGAAATTTAAAAAAAAAAGAGGAATTTTTTTAACTACAATAATCTATTATAATTGATTGCAGTTGGTTAAAGGTTTCAATCTTTTCTTTCCTTTTTTTTCTATCTTTCACCCTCTTCTACTCTCTCTCTCTCTCTCTCTCTCTCTCTCTCTCTCTCCTATCATTTATCTCACCCCTTCTCTCTCGGGCTCTTTAGTTTATCTGCCAGTTTCTATATCAGTGTCTCTATCTTACTATCATGCACCCAATTAAAACATCTTCGGATTTCGCGCCTTTTTTTATTAAACGATATTTACAAATACCGTTCAGCAGTCAAAGTAGACAGCGGGATTTGACACTGACCGATTTTATTCCAAGATGTAATAAAAGACTTTGATGTAATAACAGAACTTGCCAATTGAGAAGAGCAAGAAGCATGTGAAAGCAGGTGTAATACAGGCAACAGCGACGTAAAAGAAAAAAATGGGAAAATATCGACGGCAGAGAAAACATTTGAAATCAGACTGGGAGGAGAAAAGAAAGCTAATACCCGCTAAAGAAACGGGTGATGTGTTGCGTAAGGTAAGGTAGCAGTCAGAGAGTTAAAAAAAAAAGCCCGGGTGGGAGGTAAGAAGATAAGAATTACTTTTTGGTGGTGCAATGTCGTTCACGAAGATGAAGACTAAGACAAGGGTTGGGGTTAGAAGCATAAATGTTGGAGAAGAGAGCTGATCGTATGACTCATTAGCGTAAGTGCTATAATATGAGATTAGATTCAATAATGTTAAACATTTCTCAATTACCAATTAATTCTTCCTTTCTGAAGGTATCAAGTTTCTTGACGGTGGAGGGGAATGAAGTCTTGTGAGTGTCAGTTTGTGAAGTCGCTAGAGAATTCTTTACTTGTACATCAATATAGAAACGCTTTGAACGAATAACTCATTCTCCATCTTCAATGCAATTTCTGTGAACAAAAGAGTAGATACGGAAGAGGAATAATTTGGAAGGAAGGAAGACAGTTAAAAAGAAGAAGAGGATTATGGGAAATGTTTTCTGGCTCGTTCGTTATGACATTTTGTTGATTTTTTATCACATTATTATTCTTTTTTTTATTGAGCGATAGATTAGCATGCCAACAAATATACGAAGCCCAGTATACCTGCTAAGTCAATGAGTCGGTATACCAAATACATTAATTCCAACCAGATGTGCGCAATATGTTGAGAGGTTTTGAAGAAAAGGTAGTGTATAACCTTACAACTCATTTCGAAATACGTTCAGGTCAGGTAATCCAGTCCGCTTAGAATGTCTCCGATTAAGTGCATTTCAAACTATGCACATGTGACCCCGAAGTCGTAAGGCTGCTTCATCCTTCAATCTCGAAAAAAAAAAAAAACTGGCACGGTGATTATCGACTGATCACGCTCATGAACAGAGATATACAGTGAGCTATCACCTCGAGGACATTCACAACTTTTCAGGGTCAGAAAAAATATTGAGGCACATCTTAAGTCAACAAGATATCATCATCATCATTATTACGTACATTGCTACATTGGATATTTGAACACATACATAATTATATATATATTTTTTTTTTTTTTTTTGTTGCTTTTTTTTTTAGGTAACATTAAATCTTGTTATATAAGGCAAGTAATGTTTTATTTTATCAAATTAATTTACTCAAAATGGTGTTAATATGCGTTCCAGGCATTGGGTCTATTTATTATTTATTTTAGAAAAAAAATTAACTCTGCAAATTAAAGGGAAAAGATAACAGTGACAAGATTTTTATTTGAAAAACGCAAACCGTGAAATGAACGTATTAACGGATCTATACAACACGCCACAATACTCATATGTTCCTCGTGTGTCAGTCAGAGTTTTAAGAATTTTTAATAATCATTACTACTGGAAATAGATGCAATTCTTTAATCAAAATTAAAACATCAGAATAATTAAAAGAAGATGGACAAGAAGCGTAGCTGTTGTCGTCGCTGGAAGTGGAACCGACCAGCCGAGTTCAAATACTGCTCAGTTGCGTTAACTTACGCACACATGTCTTTGGCATAGGTATAAATCCGTTCTAACCCTCCAACTATGGGTTAAATTGTAGCGTAAAAATGAGCTTGCGAAATAAAATGCTATTCTATGGCTCTCTAACCTGTCTAAGAGAAGGAAAATTCTGAAGTCCAACCCGTGAAGGAGTCAATGGGAAACCATTCTATTATATTTCCCAAGTCATGATTTTTCATATATAATAAAGAATAGGAAAATGTGGAGTGCTGTGGTCACCGACGGCATTAAAAAAAATTAAGTGATTTTTTTTAGTTAATACCATGTCCATTCAGGACGTAAATGGGCAGGGATCTTGACAAATACTTTTTCTCTATTATCTTTGAATTGCCATACATCCCTGGGAAAAATAATGGGAGTGGTTTCCCGTTGCCTTCTCCATAGTTTGGAATTCAGTTTTCCTTCTCTTAGATTGGTTACCATCCAAGGTTAGAGAGCCCAGACTACCTTTCTTTTTAACCCATAACTGGAAGGAGACAAGACGGATTCATACATTTTCCAAAGGTATCAATGAGAAAATAACCGTGAATGATTAGCCTAGTATTTTAATTCAGCTTGCCGATTTCAGTTTTTTTGCCGATACCAATTAGATTACCCGTGTGGCTAGCAAGAGAACATCGTAGTCTTTTCATACGTGAAGTCTTGTAGACATCCGTTAATCTTACATTACTAAATAAAGCAAAATGGATATACGAACATTGTTAAAATCGGAAGTGATTGCATGCCTTAAAAATAACTATTTAATATTGTGACATTTTTTCTAGTGCTGGTGTGCAATACGCAATTATCTTAGCTACTGAATAGAGCCAAAGTCTTAATATCCATATGGTCTTTGTATTTTTGCTATCGCCTAATTTACTATATATACCAAATGACTCTTCCGTGTATGACTTCATCTCGCATATCCTAATTTCAAAGTAAACTTGTTCTAAGTACTAATGAGTGTCTGAAATTCGTATTTGAAATATTGTCTTTATTCTATAATTTGAACAGATATCCACATCTTTATTTTTAACCCAATGTTTCGGCCGATACGATCCCTTGTCATTGAGGCTTCGTGATATATAATATAATATTTTTAATATTCATCAATTATCCGAGATGTTAGCCGTATCTTTGTAGATTGCTCACAATTTATCAGTCAATACGTTCTTCTGGTTATCATGAACTGATAAAGAAATATTTCATTCCATAAATTACTCAAACTTTTAGACACATCTTTACAGTTTAATCACAATACTTCCACCGATATGATCTCCTCCCTTTTATTGGACAAAGAAATTATTAAATATTTAATGTCAGAAGATTAATTGTCTTTTGTAACGAAAATTAAAAAAAAATAGTTAAACAAAAATTATTATAATATAACTATTAAACTCATTTTCTATGTGTCAAGTCTCTTCAGGATGTGGGCGATCATGACTCTTCACAAATTCCTATCATTTGTAGCTTTTAGTTTGTTCTTTTTCTAGCTCCTAACCCCAGTTCTGCCAACAAACTCGATTGGTAGGTTACGCTCTACTTTCGTCTACCCCTTCAGTGAGAGTCAAATTTTACAAGCCCTCATTGGAACTCTATATGTATGAACTATCTCTTTCTGATACTACGTATAAGTGTCATTTTTATTTCTATTTTCCCTAAAACTTCGTTATTCTTCACCTGTTCAATTCATAATATCCTCAGCATCTTCCTTTAGAACCACATTTCTGTTGCCTCAAGTCTCTTCTACATCTGTGATGAGATTATCTAACATTCACTCTCATCTAGGAGAACTGATATTACGTATAACTTCAGTACTCTTTTATTTTGTTTCCAATGAAATTTTTCTCGGTTTTTTTATATATTATGGGATGCATCTTACGTTATCCCAACGTGCCTTCAGATTTCAGTATCGCATTTTCTAACGTCTCTTAAAACACTTCTTAGGTATTTAAATTTTTGCACTTCTTTAATTTTGATATCTTCAATTTGGAATTCGCGTACGGTGCTGTTCTCTTTGTTGACAATCATACATCATGTCTCTTTACAGTTGATGTTTTGTCTTTTCTTCTGGCTTTCCTTCAATACCTTCTGTAGGAGTTCCTGTAGTCCCCTTCCTGTATCTTATATCAACACTGTGTCATCTGCATATCCAATGTTGTTAAGATTGTGGCCGCCAATAATGAATCCTGGTAGGAATTCTAATTCTCTCAGGATTGCTTCACTATAAAAGTTGAATATGTACCGTGAGAAGACACATCCGTATTTTACACCCCTTTCTATTTTTGTGTAGTTACTAAATGTCCATTTACTAGCGGTTTGCCCCCAGTTTCAGATCTGGATTATTCTAATATCCACCCCAAATAAATGAAGCTTACTTAGCATTTCCAACAGTTCTTTGTGATGTACTTTATCAAATGCTTTTGGATTATCTATAAAACATGGATATAACCCTTTGGATTTCTACTGCTCTTTCGGATATCATTGTGAACAAAAATATTGCATTCATTGTTCCAGTGTCTTCAAAGAAACCACATCATTCTTGTCCTATTTTTGATCTAATTCTCCTGCGAACACTGTTGATCAGAATTCGAATATATTTTGATATGTAGCTCATTAGGCTGATTGTCCAATGGGTTTTGCAGTCGTTTACACCCAACTTAAATGAAAATTAATCTGTTTAGGTTTTCAGATATGTCACCATTGTTGTAAATTTAATTTATTATGCCTGTAAACTTTGTCATCTAAAGCTGCCAGTATCCCTGTTGTAATTATGTCTGGTCCTTCTGCTTTATTCTTGTTCAAATTGTCCGGAGTTTATTTCACTTCAGACTTCAACATTTCTGGTCATTTGATATTTCTTATATATTGTAGATTGTCTTCTTTCACCGTGGAAGAGTTTTTTTAATGTGAATTATTTTTCTTTCTCAGTCATCAGTGCCCCGTCCTTGGATTTTATACATACTGTTCATGAGCATGTCATTTGTCCTGTTTTCTTATTCTCCTAAGCATATCTGCTTTATCTGCAATACTCATTTTTTTTTATATCTACAGACTTTTCGTTGAGCTTTGCCTCTTTTGCTTGCATGCATTTGTTTCTAATTTATTTTTCTTATATTCCGTGTCATATCTTGGCATTGTTTGCTGTCTCTTTTTCGTCACGAGAAGAATAAATAAAATTAGTAACATGAACGTAGAACTCTATTTAATACTTCATTTATTTGCGCATTTATTTCGGAGAGGGAAATGTTTAAATGAGTTTGTTTTTTTATTAATTTTTATTTGTTTTTAAATAGGTTGAAGATTAAATATTAAACGCAATTTTTTTAGCAATATTATTTATTATACGAATGAAGATTTCAGTGATAAATCTATCCAAAATAAATAAATCCTCAAACTGACATTGTAGCTTTTAAATGATACATAATTAAATAACTTTTAAAGATATAAGTTCATTTTCTATGTTTTGATTTTTCGGTGATGTGAAACATCTAACGAAGTAAAGATTCAACATAACGCTTTTTGTGAAGTCAGTTTTCGGGCAAATAAAATTCCTTGTTGTCTGCTGGAACTGTAAGTAACTACAACTATATACTGTTTCCCTTTCTTACTTTTCTCTGAATTGCGATATATCCTTGCTGCAAACCAAGTTTAGAAAACCCAATTTACCCGGCTATTTAATACGAGCATTATACAGCGAAAATGCCAGTTTAAAAGACTGGTAATAACCACATAAATTTATTAATTATTACTGTCATATCTGGGTTGGAGCTACTCAATCTACATATTCCAGCCTTGATAGTATTCAAAAAAGTATGTTGTGTCTAGTGGTGGCGGCCATATTCTCTAATATGCAGCCGCTTCTGTTGCACGCCTATCGCTATTCTATCGTTATTTCATTGGTAAATGTTCAGACGAGCTGAATTCTTGAGTTTCATCAATTCACACTTTTACACCTAGAACAAATTTTGCTATTTCAACGGATTCAATCATTCTCATTTTTTCTAAAATGTAAGAAGCAAGTTCCACTCAGACAGCATTTTTCCCAGGAACTCCCAAGAGAATCCTGCGTTGGGTACTTTCCTGAACGCATCGATCAGGGTCAGTCGTCATCTATCTTTCATAATATTCACTTCCGTCTACTCCGTCTTTTATTCATACCACCCACATCATTTTCATTTGAACATTAAGATTCTAAAGCATTTAATTGAATAAATTCAAGTATATATAAAATAAGATTCAGTCTTATATAGAGTTTACCTAAAGATATATCAAATTTCCTCCACCTCCAATATGTCATAGGTATGGAATCATTCAAATTTTTATTTTGCTTATTTTTTAAAATTTCAACACGTTCAACTGGTTATATGAAATTTTTCCTGCGAATTTTGAAAATAACAAAAATACTCAGATCGTTGGCTAGCCTGTTCCAGTAAGGCGAGGGGAAGATAAAAGTTGTGGTGATGGGAGTGTCATTATTGGAGATGTGTTTGTTTTGCTTAAAATTTTTGCCCGGAGAACTTGTTTACTCGGTGAATTGTCTAAAAACATCACTGTAAAAAAGAAAAATAAACCAAGTAAAGAAATAATGATATGCATTCAGCAAAGCGTAAAAGCCTTTAAGAAGATTATTTGTGACCACTACCATTGCTGCCATTTGCTTTGTTTGTGATGAAGAGTCGCGTTTGATGAGAAACTACAGGATTTAAAATAGTTGTTGTTGTCGTCGTTGCTCTTTGGCAATTAGTTGCTTAAATTACCTCTATTCTTGGAGTTAAGGCAGAAACAATTCACACCTGTCTTTCACTGCATTTCAGAAAAATATTTTGGTCTCCAGTGCTGTTTATAGTCCAGAATTCTCTCTTTGGCCTGTTCATTTAGTTGTTGCCCCGTTTTCAATTTTCTTTCAGATCTGGATTTTTCTTTAAATCTCATTTTCCGTTTTCTCCTCGGTTGATTTTTCCGGAATTATTCCCTAAAGGAGTTTTTTGTCTTTTTTTTTTTGTTCAACTTGTTTTTCCTATCGTCAATTCCTGTCTTGAATTTGAATTACTTTCCTCCCGTCATTTGTTCGTGCGTAGACATTTCCCAGCACCAAGTCATTTTTACGAAAATTTCATATCCCTTCAAGGCCTTAAGTGATAATGGATATCCACAGATTTTTTTTTTATTATTATTATCATTCCCTTTCTATTGCATTCGTAACAAGCAAGTTTCATTCGAGCAGATTTTTTTCCTAAGAACCATTATTTTGTAGAACACACACCCGTGTTTATGCTTCCCCGGTCATTATGATCTTAACTTTCTCAAGTGTAAGGTCTATCCTGAATGTACTTATAACCTGCATCTCTTACCTCCACTTACATCCATACAACATCCTTATTAGTAACGCTCTACCTTGAGTGGCTCTTCGGCTTCGTGTTAAACAATATTACAAAAATTATCTGTGAACTGTCATGAATTGTTGGGAATGTTAATGGAGGGGTTTCTTATTGCCTTCTTTGTGGTATTTAATTTAAAATTGTCTTTCTCTAATACTACCTCCTCAATCTTTCCTTAATTTTAGTTCATAGCTGAAGTGCAGAGTTATACCAGATGCACCCAGACATCAGAAATGGGATGCCCCATTTGTTTGACACTCATTGTCATGCATCATCCAAACTCCAATAATTCATATCGGCTTGCTATGATCAGGTTTGCCGGTGTTCCCACTACTTCACCATATGTCATAGCACAAATGATATAGATCTTGGTATTTAAATGACGCAAAATTAGAGAGAGAGAGGGAGAGAGAGAGAAAAATGCTCTGCTGTAAATTTAAGTTTTAACATTCGATGTAAGTTTAACTTAGCTTCCTAATTACTTTTAATTAGCGGAAATGAGATATGCTGTATGATCTAAGGCGTAGGTTTACTGTACGATTCTAGTAAGACAAGTCTGATGCGCTGTCCACGGTTAAAGACGATACCTTCCACCAGATATTCCCGCGGTACGGGACACACGCAACACCACATTGATTTATAGTAAATATCTCCAAAATTTCAGAGATGGAATGTCCCACCCGTCTGGTACACACTGGCATGCCTTTTTCAACATTCCCTTGACATGAGCAGCCTTGCATGCTTTTACACGGACCAGATCTCAGAGCACAGTATGTTTATTTCCATGACTATGATGTGTGAGTGCTTCAACTACCATTACCTTCATCTGACAGAATTAAAAGTTGACCCTTCATATTTTTTTCGATCAACTGACTTTTACTTTTTTATTCTTCATATTTGGTTTTCATTCTCGTTAAACACGCATTACTTCTTCATTAGTTCTTTCATCTTCTCTTCCTCATATTGGCACGAACACACACATCGCAATTAATATCGGAAATTTTCCGGACTAGATGTGCTAGGATTCTAGCGTATAACATAAATGCATATGGAGTTAACGATCACTCAAACTTGCAACTGAATCAGTCTACCGGTAGTCTTCACGCATCCTTGTCGTATTCAATTATTACGTTTTGGAACTTTTCCTTAATGACTGACAAATTCGTGCAACGTGCCTGAATCAAGTTCTGTAAATCTACCAAAACCATGAAAATGCGTGTCATGTTTTTAGTGAGATTTCTTTTTATGTCGAACACAGATTTCTTTAAAGTAGAGTTTTAAAGCCAGTTGAGTTCAAAAGATGCGCATTCACAACAACCAATTGCCAGAAAATACAGAAAAATACTTAAATTCGTCTATGTTAGCCGTAGTTAATCCGATTTATTTGGAGTAATGGTGACATTTTTTTTATGTCTTTGTCAATAACTTTCCGGAATACCTGCATCCGAGAAGAGAACTGAAAAGTTTTCGGCCCGACATAGAAAGGATTTTCAAAAATTCAGATGTTTCCTTATATACGTTATATACGTTGACTCTCAGAGGTCTGTTAGAAAATCTGACTTTTAATGCCAACATTATAATAGCTAATAAAACATTTTTATGAGTTGTTTTTCAGCTGCAACTGAAGTCTTAACATTGTTTTCACGATAAAAGTCTCACTGTGATAAACGCGTTGATGGCGCCCGCAGCTGAAAATGCCAAGCACGTGATAATTCGTAGTCGGCGTTCTAATAAAAAACCACCAACCACAAATTTTACACGTGGTTGTAGTGAATGTGTTAACTGTGTTTTGCTTGATCTATTATCTGTATCTATTCTACAGGCGTTAGTTTTTTCATCATTTCACCCAAGGAAGGCACAAAACAATAAGGGGTTACTGAGTGTTCGAAAGTATGTAGAAAAAATAAAGAAAATACTATTAAGGAGAGACAACAAGAAAAGAACAACAATCAAGAAAACAGAAGATAGTGATTGACATTACATTTAAATTTTTGAAGATCAAAGTTGACTGGGAAGTTGATAGAAACAAAAAGTCTACGAATTACAGTTTCCTTAGCAGATAGTGACTCTCCACAATGATTAGAATAAAACCAGTTTCATATCTATCCACTATCCTTCTCCTCATCCTTTCCTCTATCACACCTATCTGATCTTGCGCCAAATCTTCTGTAATCCCTTGCGTCCTAGTGGCTTCCCGCCTTGCTTGGGGTGATAAGCTTAAAAAAAAATACTGACATTTTTCCATCTTCAGCCTTGTGCCAGTCTAAATTAATTCCAATAACAAACATATATATATATATATATATATATATATATATATATATATATATATATATGTGTGTGTGTGTGTGTGTGTGTGTGTGTGTGTAAAAATAAATATATATATATATATATATATATATAATTATTTATATATTATATGCGTGGTACTTATAGAAAGCGCTCAATATCAGAGATAGAGCTAACATATTTGGTTGGATAGATGTGAGTTTGTGACCCTGGTTTTCACGCTTTAGCGATCTACAGACAAACTGATTAATTTTTTTTTAAATTTTGGGTTTATTTAGATTGCGTGTATTGGTGTTATTATGGAAGTGGTGGGGAAAACGTCGCCGTTTTGTCATCGTACTAACGCAAACATCGATGTATGTAGACACATATACATACTCATACATATATAAACATATGTGGGCAGTTTCGGATATGACATATGTATGTATACGGGTGGTGTTGTGTCATTCAGGAGAAATTTTCGCTACACTCCCAATCTTTGAATTTCAACATACAAATGTATAGACACAACACCACCCGTATACATACATATGTCATATCCGAAACTGCACACATATGCTTATATATGTATGAGTATGTATATGCGCCTGCATACATCGATGTTTGCGTTAGTACGATGATATAAGCGACGAAAATTCCCCCACCACTTCCACAATAACACCAATACACGCAATCTACATGAACCCAAAATTTTTTAAAAATTAATCAGTTTGTCTGTAGATCGCTAAAGCGTGAAACCCAGGGTCACAAACTCACATCTATCCAACCAAATATATATATATATATATATATATATATATATATATATATATATATATATATATATATATTTTACTTCGTTTTGTGAAATGGATATCTTTTTCCTCCTCGTTGTTCCTTGTCTGGTTAAATCTAGGATATTGAATTCCTATTTCCTCGACAAGTAAGTCCTCATAAATTGGATGAATTACGCTTTCCCTTGGCGTAGGCTACGGTTGGTGATTATACAAATTATACAAATTATTATTAAACGTGATTTAGTGGGTCAGTATGTAATTAGTGAGGATTCAAATGACTACGCCAACAAATTGATCTACGGTCAAAGACAGATCACACAAGGTTGGCACAAGGCAGCAAGTTTGGAAGGAGATAAGGGGGAATAAACTCACTACACAGTGGTTAACAATTACCAGGGCACGATAAGTATCAATACAAATTGAAACTGACATGTATGCAGAGAAAAATGACCGTGTACGCTTTTTTTTTTTTTAAATGTAACGCTATAAAGGACCGGGTGTAAATTGACTCACAACACCGCTTAGAAAACACCCATTTTCCCCTGGAGGTTCAAAGAGGAATTCATGGCATGTTTTCCATCATTATTCCAGCCCATCACTCATATGGAGTATTCGACATTTCACTCTTTACGGAAGTGCCGCAAGGGATAGACTTATCTGTTTTTGTCCAGAAGTACCCGATTTTCCGTTGGCTATGTGTCAGATTCATGAGGAAGGCTGCAAGAAGCACTCACATCTTTTGTTCGCTTCAAGAATACCAGAGAATAAAACCTAAAAGAACATTAGCAACAACAACAAACACACTTGCTTACTTTCTCCTCTTCTGTGCTACCTTTTTTTTTTTTTGGTAGCCATTGCGTTTTTCTTAGGCTTACATGATCATACTGAAATTGTTACAAATGTATATTGAAATATGCCTACGTTAGCTAGAAAACTAATTTCGAATACCAATTCCCGAGGTTGATGAGACCGATCCTCAATGAATTCATTATTATTTTAGCCCTGTATCAGTAAAAGTAAAACCTTGGTAGAGCTTTTCTTAGTAATCTATTACAGTATATTTTCTAGTGTATAAACATGGCGCCCAAAATATAAAGATGGGTGCCAGATAAGATGTTAAAAAAGAATGATGGATTTGTTTTATACGTCTTTTCCTTTGCCAGTTATTTAAAACCATAAAATATTTTTAAACTGTGAGAATTGTTCATTGATATAATAATGATTTAGTGATAGAAGTCATAATAATTAATTCAAAATTTGGAGGAGAAGAGAAGAGATGAATCCCTACCTTTCCCAATGATATTTTCGCGTAAGAGAATATAGAGAAAACAACTGGAGCACTGGAGTTGGGACTCGGTTATCCTGTTAACCTTTCCGAGCCATAAGCCATGCACACCCAATCTTACAGCACCCTGAACTCCCAAGAGGTTTGACATCTAGGTATTGACCAGATGCGACGTTGCTTAACTTCGGTGATCGTACAGGAACTGATATTTTAACGTACAGTAGCCATAACTAGTTGTTCAAAGAGGTGTGGTAAATGAAATATTGTTTTAAAAATGTCTCATTCTATATTTCTATTCTCTGATCATTTCATAAAATGAAATTTTTTCCAAATCTGTTTTCCTAGATTAAATGTTTAATTTTTTTAATTTTCCCATTCTGTTCGTAACGGCGCAGTATTTGAACACTCAGCAAAATGTTTCATAATTAGTCATGTAGCTTTCTGAAATTGCACCCTATCAATGCACTAGAGGGGAGGGGATCGGTGGTCGCTACCAAGGCCAATGAAACCGATAGTTGCAAGGGCTTGGGCAATTTTTGTATTTTTTTTTTTTTTTTGCCTGAGCGCTTGGGTCCCCCTGTTAAGCCTAAACCCGTCTCAGTAGTGAAGCATGAGTAAATGTAGCTTTCTGAAAAAATATGCAAGAAAATTACATAGATTTTCTGGCTCTAGTCTTAATATTTGTGTGAATTACAGTGTTTTTTTTTTTTGTTTTTTTTTTATTACTGAAAGGAAAATTAAATCTGTTTTTGTATAAATTAAATTTGCAAATTTGCAAATTCATGTTTTAATTTGAATTTTCAAAATAAAATGTATTTATTATTTACATGCGAGCTATTGCCTTCCTCTACACCATACGTCTTTGTTGTTGCGAAGTTTATAAACGTCTGTGCCCTCCGGCCTACATGAAATTCTCTTGAATATCGTCTGTTTTATTTTATTACTCTGTTTTTTTTTTTCTCTGTTTCCGCCGAGGCCAACTACACTCTGCCGACCCAGGGATTGAACTCACAATCACTATATCACCAAATCACTGCTGCTGCTGCTGCTTCCATGCTTGATTGCATTCACTGAAACCTTTCTCCTTCTTTTTTTTTTTTTTGCAGCTGCTGCTGCTGTTGGAGACTTGTTGCCATTTGTCTTTATTTATTAGCTTTTCCTTTTAGCATTTTTCGACAAACATGGATAAACGTGTTCACAATAAGACGTAGTGCCAAAAGAATGGTCCTTACCATGTCACCGCTTTTTTAACCACCTTCACGCTTTGGCAATGTTTATTGTTTTAAAAAACAATGATTAGAATTGGAATAAAGCGTAAATATATAATTAAAATGAATTTCTACGCTTTTTTAGTTCTTAATTTATAACAAAAATATTAAATATGACGAAATCACGTGTGAAGCTAAAAGTGAAGTTAAATAACATCAAACCTGGTCACTACCTAGATAGGTCACCGCTTGAGAATATCAGGTAGTGTAAGCTTCGATGTGAGGATGGTGTATAATGGATAATGGAAATCGGAGAAACGAGTTTCAATTCAAGTTGGATTTGTTATATCCACTTATGCGCAAATGCCCTTGGCAAAGGTTTGAATCTACCTCTCCCCCAGCTATATGTTAATTAGTCAGATTTGTAACACTAAATCATTATTATCTCCCCCCCTACAAAAATCCCTTACATTTTAAAAATGTTTTCTGGCTTTAAATGACCAGGAAAGAGAAGATAAGCTTTAGAAAACAATTCAACCAATCAATTAATAAAATGATATATATCTCCAATATTGTAAAATGTTTTTTGAAAACCTTGCAGTACTAATGATGCAATGATGCCCCACAGTACTAACGTAGGGTTAAATGCATATATATATATATATATATATATATATATATATATATATATATATATATATATTGCCTTCGCTTGTACTTATCTAGGATATGGCCTCTATTATTTTCTGTTTATCGGATTTATATAGATATATTTTAAATTAATGTTTCGGGAAAAGAAAATTCAAAAAATGAATTTATTTATTTTGAAAATAAATAGTAGTCATGATATTACAGTTATTACCCAATAGTATTCTCATAGAGAATACTATAGTGTAATACTATACGCATTTATTCTTTTCTGTCCTATGTTAAAGTAAAAAGTAGGGATCTTAGTCCCTTCCATCCAACCGTTTGGTGGATGATGTACTAAATTGTTGTTTCACTAACTACACATTTAGTCCCTCCTACAATGCTCTTCGTAATAAATGATTGAAATCGGGTTCAGATCCTTAGTTCTTCTTCTATGTGTCTTGACCATTAAGGACAAATGAGTTATCATGGCTCGACATAAATTCCTATCCATGGTAGTGCTTAGTAACCTTTGTCTTTTTGCCATCCCTCCTAATCCCGTTTCGTCCCCCATTCACACAACCTGATATTGGCCCGCTGCTACTTCCAGTTTGCCTACATGTTCTGTAACTGTTAAATTCTCTAAGGCTTTCTTTCTCATTCGCTGTCCTAGAAATGTCAGCTAACTCTTTCTAATTCTGAGTATCAGTCTCTTTTTTGAATCCATTTTTCTTAAGACTTCTTCGTTGTTTACGTGCTCTGTCTACGGTATTTTCAGCTTCTGCACTAGTGACATTTAACCATTGCTGAACAAACCCATAACTTTCACCATCCGCAACGAATAGATGTTCCCTCAGGGTGATCCCTTGATTTGGCCACCCATTGGGAGAAACTTAGCTCAGACTTCAATTGGAACTCGTACATACAATACATCGCTAAAGCTACTGAAGAAATGTTTGGTTCCCTGTACCGTCCCAGCAAGTATCTGACTCCCCCAGCTACCGTCTTCCTTTACAAGGGCCACATCAGAAGATGGGGTACTACTGACATATATTGTCACGTGCCACGCAGCCTTCACTTTCCAGTATCGATAGAATTGAAAAGTGTATCCGTGTCCTTGTGGGTGATGAATTATTTTCCACCCTACAAACTCTTTCTCACAGACGAAATGTCGCAAGCCGCTCGCTGCTAACTCGTTATTTCCATGGAAAGTGTTCAGGTGAATTAGTTCCACCACTCATTACTGCACATTGTAGCGAACCACCTTCATTCCCTTCAAATTCCTTTGTGGAACTGAGTCGCAAAAGGATACTTCTCTACATCACTACAATCTTAACCTGTTCAAGTCTAGGGTTATCTTCCACACATAACTGCATAAGCCGTGCCTCTTTCCTTGAAACCTTCTACCTCGAGTGGCTCTCGGGCCTTGTAAAGATTGCACATCATTTGAAATGAAACACATTGATGTTGCCTCCACTTTTCTCTTCATCTTTGATGAGAATTATTTAAACGAAATTCTGCCTCTCACTTTTAAGTTCACATTCATACATATATAAACAAACATATACAATGAAGATTTAAAAAATAACTTTCTTTCAAGACTTACTGAATGGAGACGAGAAGAACATGGATTTCACTCTAAAGCAGACAACTTTAATCCCAATTGGACATACTGGCAAATAAGAGAAGAAAGATACTATATAAAATCATTTACGCTATTAATATTCGGATTTTATCCCCATCTTTGTTGTTGTTATCACAACGTTTCTGTTTTTCCCTTGTGTATATCAGTTTGTGTAACCTATAGGAAATTCTGAACTGAACACTTTATTTAATTTACGGAGTTAGACTGTTCTCGCTCCACTGCTCATATCTGGGGATATCGTCTAGTTCATATTTTTTTTTATTTTACGTACTATTTATTTTACGTACTAGTTATTTTAAGTACTAATTATTTCTCGCCAGTTTCCGCACTGCCCGACCCAGGGATTGAATTCACAACCACTATGTAACCAAATTCACAAATCAACACTTTTATCCACTAGGACAATTTGCTGCAGTTATTTCGGAGTTTTAAACTTAACCTGCCAGCTGATTAGGTGGCAACTGCTGATTACCCGTGTTCAGACAGAAATTATACGACCCAAAAAGTTTTAGACTTCTGAAATACACTTCAACTTTTTACATTTTAAATATATATTTCTTTAAGCAATAATTTTCCTATTAAACTCAATCGTTGTGTTGCTTTGTTGTTAGCACATCATTTCGTAAAGAGCGGAGGATATTTTTTTTTTTTACAGAAGTATGGCCAAACAAAATAAAAGAGTGATTACTATACCGGCCGCTTTGACGCATTTTCAGCAATGCAAGTCACACAGATAATAATAGTCTCAGTTCCAACGCTGCAACAGTATTCTGTATAATATACGGGGATGCTCTCAAATTTTCTTCCTTTCTTCCAAAAGCACATAGCTAGTTTCTTTCCTGGGATCTTTTCCAAAAGTTTCAGCGAAACTCTTTGTCTATGTTGCAAAGAAGAGGTATTCTAGGGGAAATACCCTTAAATTATAACATTTACAAATTCTCCAGATTCGTTCAGCAGCTCCTTTTACACATGTTTACTGAAGTCACATCGTACGTAACCGTGTAGTCTTATTTCTCATCTTAAAGGAAACATTCATAGGATATTTGTTGCTTTGGATGGCATTATTAATTTGCTGATTTCTCTTTTCAAAAAGAATTCTCCTTTATTACAAATTGTTCAACTGTAGAATGGATCAATCGAAGATTTTAAAAAATAGAAACAAAAGCAACACAAAGAACGAGACCTGAAATGGTGAAATTTCCAGCAATGACAGTCTTTGCAACATATATTCCTTTATATTTCTTGTCGAAGGAGCTAAATTTAAAAGTGAGATTCTTGGAAGAGAGGTGAAAATGTCAATAACGGAAGGGAAAAAAACGTGCAATTATTTGGAAGGAAATTCTAAATGGGTTAATAAAAACATTCTAAAACATAGTTAAGGACCGGAATATAGAAATGAACGCAAAATTAAAAATTGCAAAAAGACGGCGAGATTTCAGTGGGATGAGAATGAACAAATACTGAAAGAACGAAAACATGTCACGAACATTCATTTTCAGGAAAGCAAGATAGGAGGAAGACAACGGTGGAGATTGAAAAAACACATGAGCATAAAAATGGAACAAAATAAGAAAATATTTGACAAGAGGTGGCGCTACATTGGCAAAAGAAAGTGGCAACGAAACAGTGATGAAATTAACTAGTCGGATTTCTTTCACCTTTGTACTAGCTTTATTATCTATTTCCTTGGCACAAAACGAAGATGACTAAATTTGCGATGCAATCATTGCCGGTCCACTATTTTTCTGCTGTCTCCACTGGCAATAATTATATCATTTACGACGGACAATGATGTTGCCTTGTGGATTGGGGCGAGCCACATCGTGATCTGATCAGGGCGCATGCGTGCCAATGAAATTTCCTGTGCCTTCCTGTAGAAATTGTTTATCTGCGTCTATCTGCGTCTCATCACCGTTGGCGACGACTTTCATTCAGTTTAAAGAGAGCAGACATAAAAGAGACAGACTGGGAAATAATGATGATAATAATACTAATAATCTATAGAAAAAATAAATAAAAAGAGGGAAAAACGCGTAGATGCCGCCGGAGAAGAGCCTCGATTTCGTTGTCTAACGTTAACAATTGTAAATTAGTCTCACACGAGAGGGAACGGGAAAGCTTTATGACGTCGACGATGGGGAAGAGAAGACAGCTTCATATTAGGTTGATGCGTGCACTGTAATGTGTTGGTAAGGAAGGAGCACGTCAATAGATCGAGAAATCAGCCATTTTACAAGGGCAAAGAAAAATTGAGGATGCGCTGAGAACAGTACAACGTCTGACCCAGAACTTGTCAGGTAATACCATATCGATTTATTAAGCGTTTCTTCATTTATTATTTTTTCCGCATAGAAGAGATCTTTAAGCGTATTATTTCTATTAAAGTTCGCCAAATATGAAAGTTGACTTCTCATAAGTAACAAGAAAATTGCCAAAGGTTTATTATTATTATTATTATTATTATTATTATTTTATACATAAATCGTTATTTCTTATCTCTGAACTTAAGATCGATCAAATACAATTCCGTTATATTATTTACACGTCATTATCACCAGAGTCAGTCTATATACGTATTAAAAAAATTAATACACACACACACACGCACACACACACACACACATATATATATATATATATATATATATATATATATATATATATATATCGGTCGGGTAAACAAACTTATAATTTAAAATGTTTTTATAATATGTTCTCTATAAATGTGTTAATAAATATAGTATTTAACTTATATTAAATCCCTAAACTATTTGTTTTAAAAAAAATTAAATATTTAAATTGATAGCAAATACCAAATTAATTTATTCGGCTTTTTTAGACATCTAAATTACTATTAAGCATTAAAATCTATTCTTTACATAAATTGCTAAAACCCAATTACAGCCTCTTTCTCTTTACTTCCCTCTCCTTCT
The DNA here is from genome assembly GCA_903632075.3 of Acanthosepion pharaonis. Classification (NCBI taxonomy): domain Eukaryota; kingdom Metazoa; phylum Mollusca; class Cephalopoda; order Sepiida; family Sepiidae; genus Acanthosepion; species Acanthosepion pharaonis. The sequence goes on along the minus strand of CAHIKZ030001768.1, from coordinate 2,069,205 downwards.
TTCTTTTTCCCTTTTCTTTTCTCCCTTCTCCCCTCCCATTTCAATATATCACTTCCGTTAAGTTAACCATCTAAATAGGTCAAGGTCTGGTCACTCCTCCTCCCCCAATACAAAGTATACTTGAGAGAGATATGAAATTAATCCCCCACTATGCTCTACCATGTCTCTTTAACTACTCCTTTTACACTCTCTGTTAAATTACAAAAAATTACACTACCCATCAATTTTAATTTCATTTTTCGTTTCATTTCATTTTTGGAAGTGCTATCTGATGATCCGGCGTCCTCTAAAAGGGCTCTGGTGAAATAAATTATTATAATGGTACCTTAAAGTGGTCTGTTTTCCTTATATATATATATATATATATATATATATATATATATATATTTTCCAGAAAATAATCAGCCTGATATTAATATTACATTCTGTTGTAACATATAGATATATGCTACAAAAGAATGTTTCTGCTGGAACCATCCCCGTCATTCTTAATCTTGAAAGCAGTGAGATATGTGGCTGAGAACCTTTTTTCTTTATTTTGTCTTATTAGTCTGTCAATAGAGGTATATATGCAAGAATATAAGAACAAGAGTATTAATAATAATAATAGCAATAACAGTAATAATAACAATAATAATTGCCATAAAAGAAGTGATGATCAAAATGGGAATATGCAAAAGGGAGATATTGTGCATGACTATAGGGTGAATAAGTATCGAAAGAAAATATAGAAAATATTGAAAATATAGAAGGGAAATAGAACTTTGCTTCATGTGAGCTACACCGTGACTGAGCGTTACAATGATTCTATCCATGGTTTCTTCTACAAAGGGATACGCAGGTTCGATCCCTGTTGAATTTCTAGAATGTGCAGGCCGATATACGTAAGACACAATGTTTAATAAATAAAAATACGGCCTCTATTCCAGATACAAAATATCCACCATAATAATAATGTTTGAAAATGTCGGATTACAAATTAAGTATTAATTCTTTAGATATTGTCTGGTATAAGTTACGAATAAGAAACTGAACAGATATGAAGCATTCGAGAAAATAATCTGAGTGAAGTAGATGTCAGTCAGTTATGTGCCATGCGTGATACACGCTTAGGCGATCATGTAACTTTCAATACATGACTGACGAGGCAGTTTTTTTCTGCAGTAAGTTGCCATTTCTTTCTGCAGTAGACCAGTTGCCATCTAGGGCTATATAACCCGGCCTGTCCTGGTATTTACCCATAGCTGGTGTAAGAAGAAGAGGATTCATACCTTTCCCAAGGGTATTAGAACGTAAGTGATTGTAATTGATTCGAGTCGAGTAATGGATAACGGCTCGGATTAAGAAATCGGAGAGCCGAGTTCGAATTCCAGTTGAATCTATTACAATCACGTGCTAAAAGGATCCTTTCATCTTCACGAACAATTGGTTTTGTTATTAAAAGAAGAGAGAAAATTACCGTGTTGATATATGTTGTTTTTATTCTGAGTACTTTCGACATTAGCACAGTGTCATCATGTTAATACCAAGCTTCAACTAATCCCAAACATCTGTCTGATTATAAACAAAGTGAAAATATCATAAAAACTAATAAATACCACCATATGTGCCACAGATCCCAGTAAAAAAAAATTAATTAATTATATACTACTCTAAACCTAGCATATCCAATATAGTCATTCGTAACGTCTTTTCCCCACCGACTAACGTGTTGCAGAAAAGCAACATTGTATATAAGTTTAAATGTTCCCTGGTAGATTGTATCTCCAACGAAAACAATATTTATATTGGCCACACTACAATCACGTTGTCCCTGCGGCTGAGTTTCCATTTGAATGATATGTATAGCATTTCTAATCATTTACAACAGAATGCCTATCCATATTCGCAATTAGAAAGATTCTGATCGAAAATACATTTATAATTCTTTATGAAAATAATAAATATAAACTAAAAATCCTTGAAGCTATCTATATTTAAAAAACTGAAACCAAATCATGACAAAATTAATTATGAATACTAGACAAATTTTCTAACATGTTTACAGTAGATAATCTAAAATATCAAGGTTTGTACTAATAGTTTCCATATTTATTTCTCTTTTTTACTTCTACATTTTTTGTCTTAAAAAACATCACCCTCATTATGACATTGTGCTAATATCGAAAATACTCGGAATAAAAACATGTATCAACAGAGTAATTTTCTCTCTTCTTTCAATAATGACACCAAAAGCCTTATTCGTGAATATAGAAGGAGCTTTTTTAACTTGAACTTAAAAATCTGTGGGACGCATACACTATTGAATTAGGGAAGAAAAAAGAAGTTTGTATATATGGAAGGCAGGGGAAGATTTTATGGGTAAACCTTTAAGGCCACAACCAGTAATAAACATCACGGAAATGCAATATATTTTGTTAGACATTTAATCATCATCATCATCTTCATCTTCATCATCATCATCATCATCAGAATAATAATAATAATAATAATAATAATAAATAGATAAATTAATATTTAAAAAAACGTGAATAAATAAATAGTAATAGTAATAAAAGTAATAAAAATTACATATAATGTAATCATATTCATGGCATCCACATAAATGTTTAAATACATCTATAAAACATATATATATATATATATATATATATATATATATATATATATATATTTACAAATCTAAACATATTTTTTTCAGTGTGTGGCGCAAAATAAATATTTATTTTGAAACAATGTAAACTCATGTTAATTTACATCTGATTTTATTTCTTTGGTTCAATATCTGGCTTGTACTTACTTATTTTAATTTTTTCTTCCAGGCATCGATTGCATCTGTTTCTGAAGCTGTTAGGTGTTTGTGATTTATTGATGATGTTCCATTACAATCTGTGGTGTGAAGCCGCTGTTTTAATTTCCAGAAATGTTTTCATAGAACTGTTTATTTTTCTTCAGTAGTGTAAACCCACCCCCAATTTTTTAAGGTCAAGTTAAAATCGCTACTTCATGTGTTTTATCCGTTTCTTTTTAATCAGATAGTCTGGCGGAATTTATATCATTTAATAAAATGTAATCGGTCCGATGAGACAGGTATATATATATATATATATATATATATATATATATATATATATATATATGTGTGTGTGTGTGTGTGTGTGTGTGTGTGTGTGTGTGTGTGTGTTGAATTAAATTAATAACCGATTATATAATGACTAATTAAGTCTTTTTCTTATTATATATATGTGTGTGTGTGTTTGTGTGTGTGTGGTCTGCGTTTAGTGGAATGCGTAGTGTTTTATGGATTACAGAAGAGGTTTTACTGGCAACGATAAAACGAGAGATTGTCCAGCGTAAAAATGCAAGTGCATACTTTGAAAATAAAATAAAACTATGATGTGATGTATTTTCACATATTTTTTTTATCATTTCGCCCCAGCAAGGCGATAAAAGCCACTATGACGCAAGGGTTTATTGACAATGAAAGAAACTGAGAAAACGTTACTTTGGAGAAAATACAATAAAAAGAACAGAATTCAAGGCGACAGAAAATGACGATTGACCTTGCATTTAAATTTTCAAACATGGAGTTAACAAGAAAGCAAGAAGCCGGAAGAGGTTTCCACGAGCGAGACGTGTGATAGAAGATACTATTAACATACAACTTAAGCTTACATCTACCAATGTCGACAGGGAAATTATGGAAGCTAACTACTAATGCAGTAATGCGCTTATTCATGAAGTTGGAGTATCAAAGAGAAAAATTTATCACTACAATTACTATGATGATATTCTCAGAAATGGCACAGGGATGCTACAGTACCTAGGATGGAAAATGATTGTAACCGGGATGCCAGGTCAAGGCCGATAACGATTCGGATTAACCAGATATGCAAACATGTTCATCACATTTAGCACCGACAGATTTTGATTTCTTTTCATCATTAGAACATATATGTGGCTGAACATTCAGAAATAAAGAAGTTGTATACATTTTTTCAAACATTTTGTGGGGGGAAACACAGATGTATTGTTACGAACCCCCACCTAAATTTATTATAAAAACTATACCATTGCTTATATTTTAGAAGCATTCTAAAATAAAGAGTCCAGTACTTGCAGAGATAGTAAGCACAAAGAGATAGGTAGACTTAGTGGCGACAAAGATTAAGCAGAATGTACCCTTTCTTTTGGTCAACGTGTTGACAGCATGATTTACACGGATAGATTCCAGATAGGAAAAGTTGAAACACTTTAAACTAAGCATTCTCTGACCCTGCAGGTGAGAGAGGGGGGGTCAATGACCTCGTTTCGCCCACAATGGGAAAAAATTCGTATTTGAAAATTGACCATGTGAAAAGAAAAAAAAGCAAACGAATAGTGAAACGAAAAAGTTAGTCTTGTCCAGGCCTTAGGGCCGGGCAGACGTGTTTGCGAAAAATACAAGAGTTTTATCCAGGCTTAAGGTCCGAACGGACGTGTTTGCGGAAAATACAAGTGTTTTGTCCAGGCCTAAGGGCCGAACGGACGTGTTTGCGAAAATACGAGAAAGAGAATTCATCTTCGAATGGAATAGATGGCCCCGTTTGCTATGAAAGTAAATATCTTCGAATGAAATAGATTGACCCAATTGCTAGGAACGCAAAAGATTTGGTTGGCTATGCAGAAAAAGAAAAGTCCCTCTTCGAACCTCGAACGGACGACCGAACGCAAGCTCGTGGAACGCGAAAGAAACGTCGAATTTTGGGAAATAAACTACGACGTATGCAGAATGGCGCCACGTCGGGACGAACGAGAGATAGATGATTGCTTCCATTTATCTGTCACCCAAGTCCCGAGACCAGTCGTTGATAGAAAAATAAAAGAAGAAAGATCTCAAAAGGAGATATTTATGGGAAAAGGAAAGAAAAGAAGAAAAAATCTCAAAGGAGAATGCTGCCACACCGAGATAAAGGAGAGAGAGAAAGACAACAGTTGCAACTTAATTGTCGCCCAAGCCCCTAAACAAGGGACGAAAGGGAAATGAAAGAAAGAAAGAAAGAAAGAAAGAAAATACCACCTCAAACGAGAATGCTGCTACGCCGAGACGAATGAAAGAAGTCAAGCAGTTTCAACTTAATCGTCGACCAAGCACCTAGACAGGACGAAAAGAGAAAGAGAGGAAGTAAGAAAAGACCTCTAAAGGATACGCTTATAAACATAAATAGAAAAGGAAAAAGAGAAAAAAATGAAGCAGATATAAGAGACATTAGTGGAAAAGAACTTTTATTACGAGATATGTTCGTTGTTTTTCTTGTGCTTCATTTTTGTTTAAATGAACTTCTTTTTAATGTTTGCACTTTCATGCAAGTCTGGCTTGAGATCCTTTTATTACATGATTCTTTCTACTTGTCTTAAAATTTCGACGTTTTGTACATTCGTACACGTATGGCACATGTTCTGTAAATTTGTGCAAGTATGGCACAAGGCCATACAATGATTTGTTTTTCACCTTCCTAAGAGGATGTTCCCCTCCCACTACTTTGTCTACAATGTTTAGATGTTTATTCTTGACACATTGGCCGTTTTTTTGTTTTATTTTTCCCATGTTTTTACATTTGTTAATAAATTTATATTTCCTGTCTCGATTGTTGTTTGTCGCCTATCGTGTTTGTTCCTTAATCGATTCCGCTCGGTAAATTGAGTAAATGGAAATGTTAAAAAAAATTAACAGATTACAATCCTCCTCTACCTCCGCTATCGATAGGATTGGAAGAAGGGTGAGGGTAGTAAGAGTATTTAAATATAGAAGCGAAAATTTGCCCTCACTACCATCATTGTAAATTAATGGCTAAATAAATTTAACTTACATTTCTTTTTTTTATATAATTTCTGGTAAAATGCTATTATTTCCGACCACAATTTACTATAATGGCTGACCGCTCGTATCCGAAATTTCCAGTCTACTAGAGCGGCTAGTTAATCCTTGTTGCAACAGGAACATTTGTGTTTGTTCCACACCTACAGAGCCCACATGTGTTGTGGTTTATATTGCAACTATGCTGAGTTGACCTTAGTTACAGTTTCTGGGGGAGAGCGCCTTGTCTGACGTGATCAACAGTCTGAACAAGACCAGTACAAACCCTCGGTCACGATGACTTGTGTTTTCGTGCAGGCACAACGATAGACAGCTCCCAATTTCTATCACAAGACTTGGTTTTCAGGTGACATAGACCGATAACATTATGACTTCACCTTCCTGATAAATCGACCATGATACGATTCGAACGATGGTCTCATGGTTGGAAAACGAATTTTCTAACCGCTCGGCCACGTGTCCATGGTCGAAGACTAAATGGAAGAAAATGGGTGTGTAGCATTTTACTGTATAAAATGTCGAGAATGAGCTTTCAAAATCCTCTTTTTTTGTTGTTTGAGCTAAGAAATCGAACTTGAGCTTATTGTTGGGGAGGGCTAAACCGAGATTTCTCATTCATGGAGTGAACTATGAATAAATAATTGCTTATGTCTGTTAAATAATTGGCAAGGAAACAAAACTAATTTTTCCCATTATCATGAAAAAAAATGAAAAATGTACAAGATGCCAAATTCGCAGACTTCCACTTACAATTTGCGTCGTGAATCTACAGAATGTTAGCGATCACGATTCTCCACAACCTCCAATTCTTTCTAGATCGAAGCAATGTTTCCCCTCGCTATCTGTTATGGGACCTTACCCATAATAACATAATGGACTATTTCATACGTAATAAATACTGCGCCTCAAGAGGAAGCAGAGAGTTCAGCCCGAAGTCGGGCGACCGGCTGATCGGCTGATCGGTTGAACTCTCTGCCTTCGGGCGAGGAGGAATCCGAACGGGGCTACGCCGAAGGGCGGAGTCTATTTCGGGGAGGTAAACCGACCCTGAACCCGTTTACACGAGTTCAAAGGGCATATTTTTGGCCGAGTCCACGGGCTCGGAGATCCCACGTTAAACCGGCGTTGTGCCACATGATGCCCTCGTGGGGGGGGGGGGACTAAATACTGTTCCGTCTGAAGTCTGGAGTGAAGTCTGACGTCTGGGATGAAGTCCGTCAGGAGTCTGTCAGTCAGTCAGAGCGAGCGAGTCAGTCATTCGAGACAGAGGCAGTCCGAAACAGAGACACGTTCAGACAATTATTACTAAACCTGATTGTTCGTACTAACACTTTCTGTTTGTAATATATCTGTGTTATTCCATATCCGTATTCGAGTTCTTCTTTATTGGTTCTACCTTGGACTATCACCGTGGTACAAAGAACCGGACCATAACACTATCCATTCACATAAGCTTGTTAGATAGTTTACGCGTTGATTTCCTCTTGCTTTCAATATGTCCTGTGAATGTTAAATTCTCCAAGCCGTTTTCCTCATTATGTGTCCCATAAATTTCAACTGTCTCTTTGTGGTGCTAATTGCAAATGTGCTTCTTGTTCCTCATTTTCAAAAGTTTCTTGTTGGTTTCATGTTCCGTTCCTACTATTCTCAGCATGCTCCTGTATAACCTGTTATCTTTTGCCTCAAATCTGCTCTTGATTTGTAAGGAAACTGTGCAGGATTCTGTTATAAAATATTACGCCGTTTCCTTTAACTAATTCCGTCAAACGTATCATCAGGTGTAATTTGAAGCCATACCTGACCTAACATAATCAATTGTTTGGTTCTCCCGAAGAATCTCACAGCAGATTATTTCCAATCCCATCATATGTGCAGCATAATCTTCGTTGAATAAAGACTTGATATTTTATTTCATTTATCTCAGGATCTTTTATGTTTCATTTTATTGCCAAATTTATGTTGAAGTTACACATCAAAGCGACTAAGATAAACAATCATTTGCAAATGATTTTCACCGATTAAAGTGGGTATTTTATGTATGTTGGCAATCTCCTATGTTGTATTATGTTGATTATTCTGATTTGATCGTCATTTACATCCGATTTCCTTGTCTCCTGAGCATCGTTCCGCAAGACATCTACACCATGAAATTTCGCGGTTCTATCCTGAAACGTTCGACTTTTTGCAGTACCTTTCTAGTTTACAAAGCTTTACCATTAAAATTTAATGAACTTAGTTCCTTAAATTTTAATTGTAAAGTATACATAATTTTTGAAAATTCGCCAAATGTATTTTTCTTACTGCTATGATATTCAGATGCCAAACGTGCACATAAATGTGCAGTTTTATATTTTTGAAAATTAACCAATATGCTGTAAAAATGTCTTCCGTTTCATTTTCAATGTTAGAATAACTAAAGAAAAAAATGATTACTATTTTGACGATAAAAAAGTGCAGGATGATATTGAGTTGTTAAAATAAAATCCAAAAAGACAATTTGGAATAAAGTTATTTAAAGCTGAACTCTCTTAATGTCAATTAACAAAAGTAAAACCACATCACAATCAACACTACACTATCATTAAGTAGAGTTACTGGCCATTAGTACTGCATCCATGATACTAAAGAAAGATTTTTGGTGTCTTAGAAATAAATAGAAGATTACATTTGTTCATTTGGTTTCAATCCATGACAGTGTTATTGTGATGTATCTAAACACAAATCGTTACTTAGTTTTCAAAATAAATTAGAAAACTTAATTTTGTTTATTTATATTTGGTTTGTTTTTGTCTGCTTTCTTTTTTGCGGGGTGGGTGGTTCATAACATCATCTTCATAAATCTCTATCTAAATCTTATAGGCGGAAACATCTATAGGTCTAATTCAAAAAAATAAGAAGCTTACAGCCAAGTTGAAACAATCAATGTCGAGCCTGGCTAATACCTAGTTTCGCTTGAGAATACCAAGTGCTGTAAGTTTGGATGTACGACTAGTGTAATGGACAATGCCTCGGAATTGTTAATCGGAGTACCGAGTTCTAATTCCCGTTGTGTTAGTTATATTCACTTACGTCTTAATACCCTTGGGAAATGTATGAATCTACATCTTCTCCCCACCAGTTATGGGTTAATTATTAAAACTTTTACATCCTGCCATTATTATTTCAAAAGAAAATCATACAATTTAAAAACATGTTCTAGCTTTAAATAACCTGCAAAGAATTGGGAAGCCGAAGAAAACGTGTCAATAAAATTTAAAAAAATAAAACAGAATATAATTACAAGCGAAAAGTAAAAAAAAATATGCGATTGAAATCAATATTAGAAAACAACGAGGTGACAGTAGGTTTGTACATATTAAAAAATATTTATTTTCTAAAGTTATCAGATAGAAAAATCCACAATCAGGAATCTTTCAAAATTTATATCTTTATGATTTAACGCTTTCATTTTTAATATTTAACACCACGAAATTCACCATTTTTTAAAAATTTTGTGACACCCTGCTTGTAATGTAGTAATTCCTATTCTCTTTGGGCGCTCTTTTTCACTGCCTATGCCAAACTATGTTAAGCCTAATAATAACCTAAGTTTGTTACTGTAAGGAGTTCGATCCCCACAGATTGCTCCATATTTTTAGCCTTACACCAAACTAAGTTTATTAAATTTTAATTGTAAAATAAGCATCATATAATTTTGGAAAATTACCATATTTATTTTTCTTTTGTCTTACCAATCATTTATTTTCCATTTTTCTTCGTGAAAATCTAATATTATTATCCTGCGATTCAAAGACTTTTACAGGTGCGATTCTCTTTGATAGGCTTTCTTTTCATATCTCCTCCCATTCTCTGAGAACCGACCATTTTTCTTGTTTTGTTTCAACCGGAATATCTTCTGATAAACACGCTTTTATTCGCATTCCTGTCTCTGAATGTTTCCATTCAAGAATATCAAATATGACTTCTGAACTTTGGATAGGGCCAATTCTACAAACAGTTCTCGCTTCATCGATGAATATCAATATGTTTTTGCAGAGAAAGACTTGTTGTTTTCAGTAGTAATTTCTTGCTGCATATTTATTGATCATTTCACTCGTTACTGAAGGAGAACTTAAACGACTATGTCCCCACAATGAATAATTGGTGCATAACTTTATCAGTTTCTAAATAGGAAGGAATGCCGAAAAGTTCTCAGTCCGACCATGAAGCGATTTAAATTAAAAAAAAAGAAACGAAAAAAAACAAAAGAATCTCTTCAAAGATTTTGAGAAGTGATTCGAACGAGAATTTTTCAGCACTCCTTATATATAACTGAACTTGAGCTAAACACTATTTGTTGCTGTCAAATATGTTTATCTAACTCATCGCGAGAAGAAGTGGTGGAATTATATACTTTGCACAGCGACCATTAATTTTTTTTCAAATTTTGTTTTCATATTATTGTAGATAAACAATTCCAGATCACGAACAGTACAAAAAATATATTAAATTTTATACAATTTAATAGGAAGATTCAATTAGATATGCAATTTTTTTTAAATTGATCTCCTTGTGGAAGCCAAAACAAATATGCTCATTTGACGTGATTTTTTAAGAAAAAAACTAATTCTTAATCGGAAATACGTAACATATATGAAATAAGAAATACAGACTATGAATTTCAATTTTAAGCAATCACCTCTATAGGATGAGCATATTTTGTATTGACATTCGTAGTGGGGATTCATTTAAAATGGATTTACATAGCACATTGAATCCTCACCCCCATTAATTAATTTTTAAGATCTAATTATTTTTTATATTAGTGATCTGGAAGGTCTAATATGAAAAAGAAATTTTGAAAAATTATATGCTGTACAACGCCACCTTGAAATTTTAAACAGATTATTCAAAACTTTAATTCTAATTATTATTATACACCTACAGTGAAAGAACGTTTTTTAACAAGAAAACGATAAACAGTAGACAATAATTTTTGTTGTATTTTAAAATCGAGTGGATTTGGGACCGATATGTGTTGATAAATTTTCGGCTTTTATTACGTGATCTCCACTGATATTAATGCTACTTCATTAGATTTTTTTTGTTCTATCGATGGGGCAAATGAATATACCTATTGCATCTCCTACACAGGGTAAGACTCCTACCTCAGAAAATGTCACGTTCGAGGTGGATACTTGCCAACACAAGTAAAAGCCCTACCAAAACCACCTTTTTGACTCAAGTGTAAATCGAATCTATGTCTTGCTTTTTTTTTTATTCTAGTGTCAACCAAATCTATTTTTTACATTTTGGCTCAAGGGTAAACCGGACAAATCAATTTATTTTATTTTATTTTTGTCATATAAGGCATTTATGCGACATTAACACATTGTCTACCAGAGGCCAGAGGTCAATTACGAAATCTGCCTTCAAACACCAATTTTTAATAGCCAACTTAGGCACTCAAAAGTGCTATGGGTCGATTTATTAGCAAGCTGCTTAACTAAATCTTTTCCTTCCTTAATAAAATACTAGCTGGACCCGTGGAATGTCCACGGACAGACTAACAGAATATTTAGTAAACAATAAACTTTTCCTACATATATATATATATATATATATATATATATATATATATATAAAATTAACGCATTGAAGAAGAAGCAATTAAAATCTCTCTATGTATAATAGAATAAGATTATTTGGCAGAAAATAGTAAAACTGCGTATATTTGTAAAGTTATATTTTCAAATACATAAAGTTTAGCCGTTAAATATATCCTTTTTTTAATATACAATACTCATAAGCTGGGAAAATAAACAACACATAGAGGTACTTGGGAGTGTACACTATGTGTGCAAAGATTGCCAATGGAAGCTTCCTCCGATATGAATACGGAAAACAATCTATGCATATATAAAAGGCAGAATGTGTGTATGTGTGTGTTCGTTTATATGTTTGATCGGATCTCCTACATTTTTCAACCTATTTCAGCCAAATTTGACTCAGTTACTGCTAATAGTCCCGCGGAGATTTTGAATTGTTTTAAGTCAATATTTAAATCGATATTATCGAATTTTTCATTTTTGATCGGACGCACGCTTGTGTAATTATGTGCGTTCACTGCACACAAGCAGATATGGGCACTGTTCATGTCAGAATTAATAGCGGTAGCATCATTAGGAAAAAATGGTCGGATTTAAGTGCTTATATGGGAATAAAAAAGGACAAGAATGGCCATATTTTGGTTTCGGATGCACAATGAAGGATTTCTGTCGCTCCAAAAGCCAATCGGATTAGTGTAACTAGTCACGTGCTTTTTTGTCTTCGATCCCCTTTTGATACAGTTACATACATTTTGGGGATTCCTCTAACCTGTCTACATTTAGACTACACGTATTTTTTGCACTCAAAAAACCTACATACCTTTTATTACGTTTGCCTTTTTAAAATTGGTTAAAATGTCGCCTAAGGGAAGAAAAATTTTTGATCGGCGCACGGCGGCTGCCTCTACTACAAAAGCAGCAAGGGCAAATGAAACCACAGAGAAAACTTCGTTGCGCCTGCCTCAGATGGCCTCACGCTCTGCTGCCCGCATCTCCACGGAAAGTACCACTGAATGGACTGAAAGGCTGGCATCAGTTATGTCCTCACGACGCGTTTAGTACAGAATTCACAGAACGCAATACGCGTTTCTAGGTCCGGGGCTTCCGCGTACCCAACACAGACAATCCTTTGGCGTTTAAGGAATGCCAGCACTGCAGCATGTTCTAGAGCTTTAGAAAGCCCTGAACAAACCAATTCGCGTCGTCTTAGGAATGCTAGGCCTACAGCATCTTCCAGGGTTTCGGAATAACCTCAACAAACCGCTATTTGTCGTTTAAGAAATGCCAACGCTACTGCGTCTGCCAGAGCTTTAGAAAGTCCTGTGCAGACCGCTAGTCGTCGTTTGAGGAACTCCAGATCTATTGCGTCTGCCAGAGCTTCAGAAAACTCTTGCTAACAGCTGAATAAGCTAGAAAGTGTAGAAATGATGCTCTAGGGACTGGTACATCGTTAAGCCCTATCTATATAGCTGGTAACCACAAAATGTGCATACTAGAATTGTTTGAAGGGAAGAAAGAGGGAATTAAGAGAACTTGTCAAGTAGAGGTATTAGCAAACACGGCATTACCACAAGCTATCAGTTTTTCAGACGGGGTGTGGGCAGTGGCCACACAGAAACTTATCAGCTTGTCTAGGGTATGTGGGGGAGAGTTCACAAGGACATTAAGAGTGAAGCCACCATTATCCCTGTTAAAGTTACCCCTGGGATGTACGGCATTTGGGATATCTATTTCCTTACCCCCTATTACTAGGAAGAAGAAAGATATGAAGAGAAAGATTCAATCATAGAATTGATTGGCAGAAGCTTAGTCAATTGGACAGAATTGTGGGAGCCAATAGTGAGGGGATTCCCCACTGTTACATTGAATAAAACGCCAGTACTAATGAAGCCGATAGAAAAGATCGATATGAATCAATTGAGGGACAAGTTATGTGCGTTGGGAAATGAAGGTATGAAATGAAGATGCCGAGCAGTGTTCTTTACTCATACAGAATCGGCGAAAAAATTGCAGAAAGGCCGGCGGAGGAGGCTGGCGTGAGACCGACACGTGCAGCGGAAAAACCTCCTACAGCAGAGAGAAAAACATTGGCCAAGAAAAACAAGCCATAATAACCACACACATGCACCCACAGGCACACGCACATTTTAAATTGCATGAGAAACAGAAGATGAAAAAGAACATTATATTTGCATGTAGAACAGAAGATGAAAAAGAACATTACCTTTGAATGTAGAACAGAAGATGAAAAGAACATTTCATTTGCATGTAGAACAGAAGGAGATGAAAAGAACACTACATTTGCATGTAGAATAGAAGAAGATGAAAAGAACATTACATTTGCATGTAGAATAGATGAAGATGAAAAGAACATTACATTTGCATTTAAAACAGAAGAAGACGAAAAGAACATTACATTTGCACGTAGAACAGAAGAAGATGAAAAGAACATTACATTTGCATGTAGAACAGAAGAAGATGAAAAGTACACCACCTTGCATGTAAAACCGTAAAAAAGAAAAGAAGAATAGAATTGCATGGGACAGATGCACGATACATGCTAAATAGTGTATTTGGGTTTGGGTGTCATTTACTACGAGTAAATGACAAATAGGTTAGGGGAGGATTGTGACACTATTTATGTTGCAAGAAAGAAAGAAGAAAAAAAGAAAGGCGAGAATTAAATTTAGGTGATAAGAAGTCATCACGAAAAGGACACTAAGCGATGTTATTCTTTTTAACAAAGAAAAATGCTAAAGGTTTTATTCTCATTAGCGAGGAAAATAAGGTCGCGGATGTGTCGGATTTAATTTAATTTATGACGACGCACCGAATAAGATATATCCAATCTGCCCATGGCAATGGTAAAAATTTCAAGTTGGACAAGCGACCTCCCGCAGAGTGCTGGGAGATAAAAATTAATTAGGTCAAGCCTGACCGAAACCAAAATGTCCGTTGAACCACCTCCATGTCATTTGGGAAAAACACCTGTTTATTGTCAGGGCTGGCTATGATAGCAAAATTATTTTATCAGAACGAATAATTGGCACCAAGGTGCGATACGTCCAATTGACCACCCACTTGTTTGGCGAAGGTCCTGAGTGACGAATTCCATATGAAATTCGGTTAAGATAAGAGTCTAAGGACTGGTTGTCGGGCAGAAGAAAGGAAAGAAAGGAAGAAAAGAAAAAGGAAGATAATTTTTTTTTCTTTGAGCAAGATTTTTTTAAACCGAGGCCAGTCTGGCCACACACACACTGCTGGTCGCCCATAGGCTGAATGCTGGCGTGAGCAACAGGCGAAGGTATTCATGTGAAGAAGGAGGGGAGGCCTGTTGACACCCCCTCCCTGAAGGGATCGGTATGAGATGCCACTGTGAGAGAGAGGGGAAACCCGTTGACACCCTCTGAGTGTATGGTGAGATACCAATATGAGAACAGAAGAAGGTGGGAGGTCGAAAGTCTTCCAAAAATGGAAAATAATAAATTTTCCTGACCGACAACAAAGAAGTGGATTGTGGATTTAGAATTATCAAGGAACCTCAAACCCCGACAAGCCTACCCCGGTTTTGGTCGGCGTCCATATAAGCCATATTCGCAGCGAGTGAAAGGCAGTTCCAGTTGAGTTGGCAGTTCGAGTTAAGTTCGCAGTTCGCAGCTGAGTTGGGTTCAGTTGGACCCGCCTCACAGGAACCTGACTGAAAGATTCCACGCAAATCACGACCTCAACTTCTAACCAAGAACAATTTATTTTTGAAGAACGACTTAGACTCACACCACCAAAACAAGTTTTACAAATATCGCCTGAAGATACACCAAGAACCAGTTTCTTAAAGAACAAACAACTCGCCTAACAAACATAAAGTGTCACGAATCCATATTAGCGGTTTGGGAGAAAGATGCAGTCCTGTATTTTGCAACCAGATATAAAATATTGTTATCCTTTTTAACACATTTGAACTTTTCGAGTTATTATTTTATTTTATTTTACATATACTTGTGCGGTGTTGCCATTGTTCGGACCCGACTTGCATTACGGCCCGGCGACTGATTGATTTCGTCTACCTAAGATCAAATCACAACGTGGGTAGGTTAGACTAGAAATCAAAGCAGTTACTTCGGTAACCAGACGTTGGAGGCGAGCTGGGAACGACAAGGCTGATACCGAATCTAACCAGATTCCCATCCGAATCAGCAAAAGGTTAGAACGTCACAGCTTTACGTAGGCTGTTCCTGAGTCGGAAGTAAGGATAACGTTTACGTTTACTCTCCAACAAACAAAGCTAAAAAATATTAACTACGCAGAAGTCCTATAGCCCGTCTTCAATCACATTTAAACGCAATGTATACATCTTTATGTCAGCTGCATCGTAGGTTCCTTCATTTTTGAACTCGGTTTATTTAAAGATCGTCGTAGTATCCACTTGCCATTGCTAAGACATTTCATTAAAGGTTGCCTTGCGCACTTGATGCTCCCTTATCACTTAAACCCCACCATAGCTGCATTCGCACTTACATGTCGAACACGTAACCATATTCAGTTGCAACAGAAAACCAATACATGGGAAGGTGGATTCGTTTAATTGTCAGAGAAGTCAAGTGCGTCCACGCAATTTAGGCCTCAGCAAAAAGAAGTGGGATAATAAAAGAATAGCAGCATGCAGAGTTATGCATTATCTGCTGTACACCGTTGGTGTGTTTCTCCCCTTACCATAAGGGCTGCTTTAGTTAACGCTACGTGCATTTCATGCTCGCCTCAACTGGCTATTAAAAACTACAAAAAAATCTGTGCCACTTACAAGTACTCGCCCCGGCACTTTCTTTTGCTTCTGTTATGTGGTTCTGTTTACAGTAGTGGCAGCGCCGTCTTTTGGGCAAAAGACGCGTCTACCTTTCACGCTATTGCGTTTTACTACGTTGCAACTGACACATGGCTTCATGTAATGTCTTGCACTCAGGGATAATAAAACCATCTCATCGGAATACAAAGCCATTTGTCACAACTCACAAAAACTACCTAAGGCCTGTGTTCGTATTGAACCTGACAACTTTTAATTGTAGGTGTCTTAGTAATGGCAAACGGCTGATGCTACCATGGCTGTCCATTGCTTCCTTTTAAGCCTTAAATTTTTTTCTTCCGTTGTGAATACCGACAACTTGTGAACATTACGTTTTTTACGCGGGAGACCATCAGTTCTACTAGACTTCAGCCATACATACGTGTACAACATGGGTATGGCGGTTATGAACTTCCATTCAGAGAAAGTTTACTCCCGGGTAACGCCGGGCTTTACTGCTAGTATACATATAAACCAAGGACGCATACATAATGCAATTAAAGGTCCCAGAATTTCTGAAAACAATCCACTTCTTCAAGTCAGTACCTCTCGGTAGACAATGTTCTTTTAACATTTCGCTTTCTTCTCCTTCCTTTCTCTCTGTCTCCATCACCTTAACCTTGCGAGCTCTAGTGTATGCCACATACAATTGGCCGTGACTGAATAAGGATAAGTCTGCCAATTATTGAGCCGCTAATTCAATTGAATGCTGATGCATGGCTACCACTTCCAGTCTAGTACTATTGCAGATTCCATTCTGGATAGAAATGTTACGAAGAAGCATTACTATTGAGCTGGGTTTTAAACTTAATTTATGAGAAAGCATTCATGATGGTGTCAGAGAGTTTAGAAATTCAAGTGGGTAGCTCTCAGTCCCAGCAGGATCATCTGTCAAAACTTTATCTGTACTGTAATAGGTGCAGCAGTCACTTGGAAGTTGTCTCAAAACATTTTCATTGATCAGGAGGAAGTCTGAGTTCGTTGGTGAAATAATTACTCTTCTTCTCTCTTCCTCAGATGTATTGTTGAAGATATCATCCACCAGAGATCAACGCATGAAATGTCATCAACAGCAAGATAGAATCTGGTGAAGCAGCTAATGTTCCATTTTCATGATGCAAGAGACATACTGCAAAATTCCCTTTGATCTGCTGATTTTTTTGGCTTAAAATCTAGTGGATAAAAATCAGCCATAGAGGAAAATTTTTAGATACAGATTTCAATGATTGTTTTTCTTGGCAATATGGGTAGAAGTTGCCTAAAGTCCCCACAAGAGCACAACTTTACCCCCAAAACAACAGCAACGCCAGTGATTTCTCGTAAAGGCTTTATGAACAGCATGAAAACATATGAAGGGATCATACAAGCCTCATCCAAGATGATAGGTTTCGTAAATAATTTGCATGGTCTGAAGTGGCTGGTACATTACAAATACTGGCCTCCGTAAGTGGGACAGGCAGTTTGAACAAACTATGTATGCTCTTTTCACATGACTTTGAAAATCGCTGCCAGTGAGATGCTGAATAAAGATTATTACCGAAAAAAGTAACGGATGGACGAACTAAGTAACTAAGGAAGGAACAAGCATAATAATAATAATATAGTATAGTGACGTTGAAATATGACTTGCCTTATTTGCATATGAGCGCATAGACGTGTATGTATAGTCCTTCTACCACTATGGAAAGCAGTCAAGTAGGATGCCACTGAAAAAGGATGAACACTGTGTTGTTGTTCGGTATTATGAACGGGGAAGCTACGGGATGGCAATGGGAAAGTGATTGGTTAAGATGCTACTTTAGATTCTATGAAAAAATCTAGATAAATAGCAGAAATATCAGACCAGGCAAGGTAGCAATATTCAATGCACAAACATTTATGATTGAATGAACTAAATTTCTTAGCAGCAGACATCACATTTGATTCAATATAATCGTTCCAGTCTCATGTCAGTGGAAATCGTGAAACTGAGAAAGAGCAGTGATTTATTCATCTAGAGGTTAGCATCAGCCACACTGATGGCACTGGCCTTGGCTAGACGATATAGCGACCGGCCGGTATATGCACTTTCACACAGCGGTCGGTATACTGAGTTAAAATATTTCTTGTTGCCCTGATTAACAACAAATTAAAGATCATTTCCGACGGCAGATGCGAATTTGACTTCATGGAGTCTCTAAGATTTACAATTAAGAGAGGATAAAATAGTTATTATATGTAAAATTTAAATGCACTGCTAATGATTTCGCTAAAGACATATACAGTAAATCAAGAAGTGGATTGCCAGTGGCGTCCAATAGAAGCAATTGCTATTAACAGAAAAGGGTTCTTAAGTGTTTGAAGTAGATTCATATGTAATGATTTTACCTTGGAACTGCAGTGATTTTTTTTTAATTACAGATATTCTTTGTAAATGGTTTTAAAGAAAAATAGAAACTGATTGTCAGTAATCAAAAGTCTACTATAAACATATATCCATCAATTATGACTTTCTTAACGGGAAATTAGTATTGTAAATATATTTTATTAAAAATAAATACAATATTTTCAATATATAAGACACGTCTGACAAAACAAGCCAACAAAATAGCTCGCTTTCGGTTACATAAACCACAAAATATAGTGAGGTATAACATCCAAACACTTAAAAATTAAATTGTAAAAACAGAATCGTTGATAAACTAGAGTCCCACTTGACGCCCATAAATATTCATCAAAACAACACAGGGTATTAAATACTGTAATTGTATCTTCTTTAACCGAAGAGCGGGAAAAATTCCAAGAATACCTAAACTATAAAAGATGACAATGGGATGACAGTACACACTTGAAAAGAGTGATGAAAGAAAAAAGCAAACAAAAGAGAAAGAGAATTAAAGGGAGGAATATTAATTAGCTAACAAACAAAATTTAAAAGAAAATGTAAATTCACTAAGAAAGAAATATCTTCGGACAGTTGTGAACCAAATTAATGAATACAGACAGCATGGACAATGTGTTGAAATGAGAAGAAAGGCGAAAAATAACAATAACATCAGACAATCCAATACACGACAGAAGAAATTTCATGATCTAAAAAAAAAGACTGCAAGTAATGTTTCTAAGCTGAAGATACCCACAGAAATAGACATACACCAGTCGATGTCAGTTCATTAAAATGTTTGTCTCGAAACGTAAATAATAACGCACCTAGGAATTCAAGAACTCTATAAAAAAAAAAAAGAAATCATCACTTACTATTGAGGCTGAACTTTTGTAAATAGCATACCCTCTCCCCGAATTTAAAACTTTCTCACTTTTATGATCGAAGCCTGGAACAATAAGCGCATCCCCAAAAAGTGTTAAATTGATAATTATATTACTTCTTTGAATTTTAAACAGCATCAGGATACGCTGTTTCGCTCAATTTATTAAGTTTTTTCTTTGCTAATCATCACCAGATCAACGAAACAGACCCATTTGCTTACAATAAAATCTAAAAATACCAACTGATTGTAGATAGCTATAAGTTATTGAACTAACCTGAGCAACATGCTGTTTCCCAGGTAGCTATTCCATGCTTCGAAATTAGCGGCATGTTTTGTGGTTACCCATTCATAAATGGTGGAATTTCAATATTATGACAACTAGGTAAGCAATTATGAATGCCCAAGAAATCATATAAGTCATTTCTGATTTTGATGACGAGTTTGATGCGAGGAATTAAGAGAATCTAAGTCCAAGTTTGACTTTGGCTTCAACAGCGCCAGATGCAGATATAGTTCTATTTACGATACATTTTTCCATTTTTAGGAATAATTATTACGTTTCATGGAAACTTCAGATAACTTCAGATATTAATTCGATAAAATAACTGGGTATAATCTTACCAGAGTAAATATATTGTTTATAGTGGTTAATTTGTGAAATCATTTAACAAATTGAATTACATTAAAATGAGTAAAATTTAGAAGGAAATTCATTCTGGAAAAGGTTTAAAAATAATTTGAAATGGTAAATAAATTAACTCTCTTCATTTTCTGTTAACCTGATAGTTTTAAGCACATTAGCTGTGGCTTTTGTTGGATCAAAACATTTGTTCAGCTGACTTAGTGCAATCTATTAAAAGTAGCATTACTTAAAAAGAAATTCCTTATGGGAAAAGTTGAGAAAATAATTCGTAATGATAAATGAAATAACTGTCTTGATCGAGAGTTAACCTGTTAGTTTCAAAAACATTAATTTGGCTCTCCTTTGATCAGTTGACTTTGTATAACAAATATTTACGACCAGACACAAAGTTTTGATGAAATTTTAATAATGCGTTTTCTTTTTATGTGTCTACCGTTCAAACAAATAAAAATCATTTTCGAAGCTAAAATGACAAAAAAAAAAAAAAAAAAGAAAACTGAAATTCCTGTTTATTTATATCTTTTATACATGTTCGTAACTTGAAAGAAACTCGCAGTAGCGAAGCAAGCATATTTCAATACGGATCCAAAGTTGTTTTGTCAGGGTAAAAACGAAAGATAAGGAGACACATAACTGTTCTTTTTACATCATTACACATGAAACAAGCCTTTTGAATTATGTGTTTGTTTCGCTCTCATTTTCGTTTCACTGGGCGTTTGGGGCGTGAAAGGGTGAATAACAAAGGGTAGGTAATAATCGATACCCTTTCGAACAAGTACAAGAATTAGGCGTCCATACTTACAACCACCAGCAACAACAACACCATCTCCAACAACAATGATTTTTCGTGTCTGACGCAAACAAAATAGGCTGCATTTTGTGATAAACACGAAAGGCTTACCAAAAAATGTGGCAGAATTAATCAACTCGTTGCCTTTTCAAGATTTTCTCTTTCACAGAAACACAAACATTTGTGAACGAGATGATCGGAAGGATAGAAAATCATGGCAACTCACCCGAGTCTAACATATTTTGACACAACTTTATATCTTTTCTTTGTCTCTTTTCTCAAGTTTGAATTTTTCGTCTTTTTTCATTATTTTCTTTCCGCTTATTTTTTAAGTCTCTTTTTTTTCTTTTTTGTTCTGTACTTGTCTTTTTCTTTTACGATTCTTTTCTTTTTCTTGTTTTCTCCTAAATTATTTCTCCTTTGTTTCTTTTTATCCTTTCTTTCTTTCTGACTCTCGACTATTTTCTTCTTTTTTTAATTTTAATATTTACCAATTTTTATCTTTCTTTTTCTTTCTTCATCTCTTTACGTTTTTCGTCCTCTCTTTTTCTACGTATTTTTATACTTTCTTCATTCCACTTTCATTCTCCTTAATGTTCTTAATCTTTACACGTCTTCATGAATTTCTTTTCTTTACGATTTATTCTTTTGATTCTATCTTTCTATCTTTTTTTTATTTTCTGTTATTATTAATTCATTATTTTTTTTTTCTTTCCTTACTTTGTTTATTCTTTATTTCACACTTTCTTTTGTTCATTTTTTATTGGGTTAGCTCTTTTTGTCTATTCTTTCCTTCTTTCTTTTGTTCTGTCTTTGTTTCCTTCCGTTTTCATGCTTTCTTTCCTTCTTTTTTTGTTTCTTTCTTTTTTTTCTAAAACAAACAGAAAAGAAACTCCTTCCTATAACAAAAAGAGGAGATCGATAAACAAACATGTGAGACATACATTTGTCACAATCCAATCATAGTGGGGGGTGTCCCGGTGCCCTTGAAGTCCGACCGATGACATCTTCTCAACCGGGTTTCAAACACAAGAAACGTGTATACAACGAACAGTTGGGGTTGCAGTGTCGGCCCGAAGCAACATGGCGTTGAATATACTGCAGCGTCAGGTACTAAAGCGAGCGGATACATCAAACAAACGGACAATCAGCATTGGTTGACTTCTAGAGTTCTCCATGCCACTCACCCAAACTCAGTGGCCAGAGCGAAGATGAAAACCACAAGATATGGTTGTTATTCACGTGGGCTGGACTTAGCTATTCGTGGTCATGTGTGTGTGAGCCAGCTTTCACATAAAAGAGATTTGCAGATCAAAGAATAAAATCGCTACTTTATCCACTTTTAGGATTCATATTTCACGTTGCTTTCCTCTATTTTAAAGACGAAAAATAAAGTAAGTTTGTTGCGCATGCATTTATATACGCATTTCAAAAAGAAAGAAAGAAAGAAAGAAAGAAAGAAAGAAAGAAAGAAAGAAAGAAAGAAAACCCTCTAGATGTTTGACAAAATTCAAAAAAGTTTCTATAATATAATCGATCCTGACCTGGCATCTGATTTCAGTCACTTTCCAACCGCCGTGACGTTATTTCCGTCTGTCTTTCTACAAATATTTTCATGGTAATTGTTCTGATGAGCTCTTCTCCTTAGGGCCTCGCATACATGAATTTAAGCGTGCTACTAGATTGGCAAATAGGTCTCATTAGTAAATGCAACCATCATTTCTATTCTAATAATATCTTTTCCTACACTTTCCGATGTCTTGCTTCCCAGACACTTACAGTCTTCAAAAATTTAAATGCAACATCAGTCGCCAACTTCTGTCTTCCTGAATCCTGTTCCTTTATTCCTCATTTCTCCAAACTAAAGTCTTCTCATTCTTTTTCATTCCCTGTAACCACATGCTTTCCACTAATTTATTTATCAATCTATTTTATCTCATTCTGTAAGTATTTTATGTATCTATCTCTAAGTATTTTATTTATGTAGCTCTCTAAGTAGCTTATTTATGTATCTATCTCTCTAAGTATTTATATATCCCTCTAAGTATTTTTATCTATATATCTATTTTGTCTATTTTTATCTAATTATATTTTATATATATTATCTATCTATCTATCTATCTATCTATCTATCTATCTGCCTGCCTGTCTGTCTGTCTGTCTGTCTGTCTGTCTATCTATCTATCTATCTATCTATCTATCTATCTATCTATCTATCTATCTATCTATCTATCTATCTATCTATCTATATGCCTGCTTGTCTGTATGTCTGTCTATCTATCTATCTATCTATCTATCTATCTATCTATCTATCTATCTATCTATCTGCCTGCCTGTCTGCCTGTCTATCTATCTATCTATCTATCTATCTATCTATCTATCTATCTATCTATCTATCTATCAAACATCTCTCAAACGAACACTTCCGAGCACTTATTTTCAACCATTTCTGTCATCCATAGCTCTATGGAGATTTCTGTTTTCTGTGTCTTTTATGAGTTGATCGATCATGATTCTAGTTGGTCAACCTCTTGATACCTTCCCATAATTTGGAACGCATATTATAATCTGATGTTCTCCTCCTCGTTTAATTCTCCAGCAAATATGCAGTAGACCGTACGTTCCTTTCAAACATTGTGTCGGGATCCTTCATATGTAGTTCTTCATTGCAGATACGTTGTTTTCAGCTAACATGTACCACTGTTACCATTGAGATTTTGGCCATTGATTTTCTTAATGTGAAACTGCTTCACTCTTTTTTTAAGATAAAAAGAGAAGGAAAAATAATAGGGTATCAAACGAGCGATAGCCAGCAATCGCTTATACTCTTAACTGTTAGAACTTTCAAATGGTTTCGAATCTTTGGTTGCTAGGATAGATCAGTATCACGTTACTAGAATGAATTTCCAGTTCAATCTCTGGGCCTTTAAAAAAATTTGAACTCCACTGTTATCTTCTTTCCTTGAAAATAATCAACGATGGTCGAAAGTACACAAAACATCAAACGACTTATTCGACATCAACAGAAACTCAACAAAGTGCTCAACAGTCATTTGAGAACCGTTTAAACGAAGAATTGCCACACACACGCACACACACACACATATATATATATATATATATATATAGGGTGCGTGGCTAAATTGTTGTCATTTTATATTTTTGATATCGCGTATATGTGTGTGTGTTTTTTTTTGTTTGTTTTTTTTAGGGGGGGCTTCCGATTACACTGTATAGTAGGGTCAGCTGGGCACCTTTTTTGAGAAAATAAGTACCATGACGCAATTCACACTGACAGAAATTTGGAAACGGCATGCTGTACTGCTTGGCATTTTCGACGAAAGCTTCAATACGAACTTTTCAGAGTGTTTTGGTGTCAGTGCAGAGGATGACTAGTGATAGCGATGTTATGACTCCATTCATTTCCCCACAGCGCCTTAGAATCAACAAGGAGCCCTACATCAAGTGCCTAGAGGAGGTAGTGCTGCCCTGGGACAAGAGGGTGGCTTCTGGAAGAACCGATGTCTGGCCACACTACTCTGTACCATGCCACACGAGCAGAACCTAGTCATGGCTATAAGATAATTTCTGCGATCACATCACCCCCCTTACATCTGGCCACCCAATTCCCAGACTGTAACCTCCTTGATTATTATGTATAAGCGCAGTTAAACACAGACCAACAAAACTCCTTGTAACAACAAACGTAAACTGAAGGTAAGGATTATGACAGCATTCACCAACTTAAACAAAGGGACTGTCCAGTAAATGGTAAATATATCTGTTAAATGAGATGATATATATATATATATATATATATATATATATATATATATATATATATATATATATATATATATATATATATATATAAAGTAACAAGGAGAAGAAAATATATTTAAATAGAATGGACATCATTATTTTACCTTAGGAGGACCCATTCGGCCAACACTTTCTCAAAAGGTGAACGTTAGCGAGCTGCAGGAAAAAATCAGACACATTACAAAATAACGAATGAGGAGGGAAAATTGGAACACGATTAAAATAGATTTTAATTGTAATTAAATTAACGACAAAAACAAAATACATATATATATATATATATATGTGTGTGTGTCTGTGTGCCTATATATATAAATATATATATATATATATATATATATATATATATATATATATATATATATATATATATATATATATATACAGTGTAACCTGGATGTAAGAGAGTTGTCGGGACCGGAGAAGAAGTCTCTTATATCCGGGTTTCTCTTATATCCGGGTTTGGTCTATTTTATATACATTAACACAGGCTCTAATTTGGGACCAGAGAAAATCTCACTTATATCCGGGTTTCTCTTATATCCGGGTCTCTTATATCCGGGTTACACTGTATATATATATATATATATATATATATATATATATATGAAGAAATATAGTTTTAATGTGTGCGATATTTACGGGATAAAGTGCTCAATATCAGAAATAGAGCGTATGTAAATGTAAATATAAAAGTGAAATTGAAGTCAACACTCAGAGGCGACAGGCTGTTTCATGCTAGATAATTGCATAAAACAGCCTGTCGCCTCTGAGTGTTGACTTTAATGTTCACTTTTAAATATACATATATATATATATATATATATATATATATATATATATATGGCATAAAACTATAGTTTGTTTTTTCTTCAAATTCACTTTTTTATTTTCTTTTTTTTTTGCCTTTCAATCTTTATTTTTTCCTTTAATCTTAGATTATATTCTTCTTTTTTTTCTTCTCTTTCCTTCTTTTCCTTTCCCTTTTCTTTTCTCTTACATCTTCTCTCTTTCTTTCCTCTTTCAACATTTTTTCCCTTTTTCTTTTTCTCTTTCATCCTTTCCTTTATTCTATCTTTTCTTGTCGCTTTCATCCTTTTGTTTTCTCGTTATTCCTTTTAATTTTATTTTCACCTTCATGCCTTTTCTTTTCTGTTTTTCATCACTTCTTTTAAATTTTGTCTCTTTCGTCTTTTTTCTTTCTTTTTCTTTTCTTTCAACATTTTCCATTTTCTTGCATCTTTTATTTTTTTTCTTTTCTTTTACCGTTTCTCTTTCATACATTTTCTTTTCTTCTCGGTTGTCTTTCACACTTCACTTTTTACTTATTTTTTGGCTTTTCGATCTCATTATTTTCTTTTTCTTTCATCCATTTTCTTTTTCCTTTCTCTTTCGTTCTTTTCTTTTCTATAGTTTATTTTCGGGAAAAAAATTCTCTAAAAGCGGCCGTTTACTTTCGTATATAATTATCTTGCTTGATCAGAGCGGTTTTAGTTTTTACAACGCCGGTCCAAAACAAAATATATATCAAAACCCAAAATGAAATATTCTCTTCCACGGTGGGTTTAGCTTTGGCAAAATCAGAAGTCGCACGTGTACGGGGACAACTGTAGATTGTAACAGGGAGGTGACATACGTGGGTGAGATGATTTTATGCCAAAACAACTTACGGGGGATATCATCAATGGATAGGTTCAGAGCCATGATCAATGTGTCGGTTACCACGTACACAATTACATTTCTATTTGAGATATGTACGTTTCACACAAACAACTTCTTAACGCGAACAGATGGTCTGTGAAACCGACTTCCAAGAGTGTTTTCTAATGAAAACAGCCCTCTTAATTTGTTCAAGTTTAGGATTAACTGTTAATACATATCCGCCTAAACTGTGCCCCTTATTATGTAACACTCTACCTCGATTGGCTCCTGGATCTCGTACCAGGTGAATTTCACTGTAAAAGAAAAATCACTGGTACCACAAAGCCAATGTAATTCCACAGAAAAAAATGTCTGTTCATGTATTATTTGTCCAAGTTACATAGATTTCAACCAACCTGTATTCAACACACATATATATATATATATATATATATATATATATATATATATATATATATATATATATATATGATTGAAAGGATGATATCAATCCAAAAAGAGCTCGATGTAAATTTAAATTACAGAGCACTAGAATAATAAATCAAGGAAAAAACTTAAAATGTATTTCGGTTATAATTTATTTCGTGAATATTTGTATATTCACTTCTTCTTAATAAATTTCCCTTGATTATATATATATATATATATATATATATATATATATATATATATATATATATATATATTATAATTGGTTTAGGATTGAGCGTACTAGGTCTGTTAGAACTCGTCACGCCAGATAATTAGCAGTCTCTCAGAAAGTGAAAGCCAGTACCGCTCAACAGAGTTGCATTATAAACCACTGACACACACACACACATATATATATATATATATATATATATATATATATATATATATATATATATATATATATATATATATATATATATATATATATATATATATATATATATATATATATATATATATATATATTACGTGATATAATTAGAGTTGTTATTGCTGCTGTCAGCTATTCATTAATGTTCCTTTAATGTATTTTAATGTTAGAACCACCCACAATAAAAAAACCATTATAGAACACGGTATACACAGACAAAACAACTGCTGTGGAACATGTCACAGTAATTTATCATAAGAATTAGTTACACTGTAATTGTAGTTGTATTTTTAGATTCTTTAGTTCAGTCATTTCTAAAGTAGGTGGTCCCGCCCACCTAGAGGGTGCGATTGAAAGATCCAAGAGTAGCAGTATGTCTCAATGTCGGTGATAGGATGCTGCAGGGTTGCAGTGAAGCCAATGGAGCGTTTTTGTTTTTCTGTTTGCCTTTTTATAATACAACTTCTTTCACAAAATTTAAGTCACAAACATAACTTATAATTCTGATTTATTAAAAAAAAATCTACATATGGCTATATCGTAACTTTTAATTTTATTTTGCTATCTAAAGTTCACATGATGTTTGTATCATGGTGACGTTGTCTGGACAGGATACACGCTAAACGCCACCGCGATCAGTTAGCAAACACTGAGTGCCATCGCATTTTTCACTTCTTCAAGGACCAAGGTTGTATGTTGTTACGATCCCGAACTTCGTAGTCGATTAATTCTTTTAAATTTACAGAGAATAAAAATGTGAGTTCTATGAAGCGGTATTTGGGATGTCGCATGGGTGTCAAGGTTTTGGCTACTAAGAAAAGGCTGAGCAAGATTGTTTAAAATTAATTTGTGGAGATTACCCGCGAGATGTGGTTCTATTCAGGACTTTGAAATGAAAGACATGAAAAGACAGTGTCATTCTCTTTTTTGTGTGTAGCAGCTATAACGACGGAATTTTTCCCAAGCAGCAAACTTCTTAATTTCTCACCAACACTTGGCGCTTCACACATACACGGGTGCACGCGCACACACGCATGCACACGTTTACACGCACACATGTACACGCACACGTGTACACGTACACACATACATTATAGTTCAGTACACAAATGTATACTATAGTTATTTTTAATTATCTTTAGACACGTAAATATAATTTTCACTTTCTTATTCGTGAGTTACGTCGTGTTTTTTTCTTTTTATAATATTATGTATAAAACCCCATCGACGTATTAACTATACTAGTTTTGAAAATATTAAATTAATTTGGTTTGAAAATTTTCATCCTTATCCGCAACAAATTGTAAGTCCTCCCGTTACAAATTGTGACCAACAGCAACCTTGTTCATTATAATGCTGTAGTCTGTCTTCACGACAAACCTTTTGACTATCATTACTTCATTATTACGGTTTACTCTCCCTCTGTTGACTCGAAATATCGATTGACTACTTTTGATTACTGCGTCGTAAATAATTATTTTGGTGAGTTTCAAACCCGGGTTTCATGACTAAAAAACGAACGTTTTAACCACTCGGCCATGATTTTTAAATTCCTATTATTCACCCAATGCAAGGCCGAAAATCCACTCAAAGTAGATGGTTACTGAATTAAGTTATTGACAGGGAGTTAAGGGAGGAAATAAAAATTGTAAATTAGAAGGATATGTAGGATAAGTAATGATTTGACCTAAACATAAAGAGGTTAAGATCATAACGATCGGGAAAGCATATTCTCGGGAGTTAACAATAATCACAACTATATGCTGTTCTGAGGTAAGGTTCTTCTTTTTATCTTGTAGTTTCTTATATATTGTCATCCGGTTTCATTTACAGAGAAACTTTTTTTAGTAAGAAACAATTAAATATTAGATATGTTTTTTTTTTTTTTTTTTTTTTTTTTTTTTTTAATCAATTCACTCCAAGCAAAATGATAATGCGACTAAGAAACAAGGGGCTACTGGGAGTAAAAGAAAATGAAAAGATTTTACAAGGAATCGTAAACCCAATACTCAACAGGAAACAAAGGTAAAAACTCTACCCCTGTCGAAAATACCGGGAAGGAGTGTGAACCGAGCGATGAGTGAACATATCTACTCTAATTGTAATCATTGTGTCTTCCAGTTGTATAATTGCTAATATTGATTAAGTATTCTAGAAAAAAAAAGTTGTCATGATTCACTTTATCGCTGGTAGGAAAATACAAATACATAAACACAGTCCACCCCAAAAAGTCGTCATATTCAGGGAGAAACGGGATGAATTTGTCTAGTGCCATCGTCACTTGTCTTTTGGTAACTACCATTATTAGGGAATACATTAAATTCAGTCAGCTGAGGAAGTGCTGCCTGGAAGAAACCGTTTCCTGAAACTATAACGGTGAAATCATAAATTCGTTACAGTTTTGTCTAAGGATCGAGGAATAAACGATGATCGATTTAAACCCGAACTTCCAGCAAATGTAGACGTATAAATATAAAAAAGCGAGTCCCTTTGATAGTAAAAGTAGGTGCCCAAGATCTGTGTCTTCGCATAAGGGCAAATGGTAATGACAATTGTTAGCAATAATAGGAGCCACGATAGAATAATGTATAGCAGTTTGGATTGTGAAATCGGAGAGACGAGTTTGAATTCTAATCGAGTTCATTACATCCACTAACATGTTAATATCTTTGCGAAAGGTACAAACCCATCTCTTCTCCCTCCCCCAGCTAAGGACAAATAGCAGAATTATAGCCAACCGCTGGCAACCGGTCTTGGAGATGGAAAAAATCTGAGTTCAATTGCCCAGTAAATACCACTGCTACCGTTGCTGAAGTATGTGTAATGACTTCACGATCTTATAATAAGGAAACATTTATTGATAAGCCAGTGCTACTCTCAGTTAAAATTTATAAAATTTTTCTGATAAAACATTTTTTCCCGAGAATAAGTTTCTCAAATCCAATAAGAGATATCATTATTTCCAGTAATGAAATAAGAGGCATTTCCTTATTAACCTTTTGGTGAAGTCTTGTTGGACGTCAGTATCTTGATTATGTCATTATTTACTCTTCGAGCTATATGTGATATATATTTTAGTTGTTACTGTTGTTGAAAAAGCTCAGGTGAAGTGGTTTGTGGTTCTGTAACGTGAAATGAAAGTTTTGAACTGACGTGGCTACTTAAGACCAAGATTCGAGTTTTAATGTTTTTCATTTTGCAACAATTTGCGGTCTTAGGCGAAACTGTATCTAGCTCAAGCTATTCCCTGTTCAAGACAATCCATATTCTCTATAAAGATGGAAACGTTCGATTCCGCAGAATCTTGTGAATTGATTGACATTCTACCATTGTGGAGACTTAGCTATACTTTCGATAGTAAGAATACTGGTCTGTACAGAGACAACGGAGTTATCCTCCAACGTAACACCAATCTACAACAAACAGACCGACTTAGGAAACAACTTATTAAATTCTTCAATAATCATAGACTGAATATCACCACTAACACCAACAAGAAGGTGATCAACTTTCTGGACACTACTTTCAACCTATCCAGATGAGTACACCTACCTTATACTAAAGAGCTTTATAAGCATAAATAGATTAGCAAAGAATCTAGCCACCTTCTGGAATTTTAAATTACCTGCACAAATCTGTAGAACAAAGACCCTCAGCTATCTCTATCAACAAAATTATTTTTGACAAATATAAAACTAAATATGTAGATACACTAAATAACGACAAATTTTGATGTTGTTAGAATGGCAGTTTAGAGTGAAACGTTCTGCTAGTAAAACCTTTTTTGCTTCATTAAATATAGACACCTGGCAAAATGGGGTCGATTACTTTTTGCTTTGTTTTTAGGTTTCATATATCATTTCAGAAGGTTGTATTATTTGTATAATTTTTTTTAAATGACGTTTTCGAAAGAACCAGCCCTCAACAATAGAAAAAGGAACGATCGGTTTTCAGTTTTCTTCATTTTCCCCAGGAGCCTATGCATAGATTCCGGAAAAGAAGTAGGGACAAGTTTCACTTGAGGCTTGAATCTTACAGTCACCATGATGTATTTTCCTAGATTTCAAACCATTTTTCTGGTTTCTGGGGAAAGTTAAAAAGTAAATTTTCTAATATGCGAGTGATTTCGACTTTCATATGTGTTATGGGATCGTACCCATAATAATAATAATAATAATAATAATGGACTATTCCATACTTAAATACTGCGCCTCAGGAGTAGGCAAGAAGTCGAGTCAGTAATTCAAGTCGAGTCAGTAGTTCAAGTCGAGTCAAGAGTCGAGTCAGAGGCAGTCCGAAACAGAGTCGCGTTCAGACAATTACTGCAAAACATTGGAATAGTGATACTGGTCGAGACTACACTGTTCTCTCTACTAAACCTGATTCTTCTACTTCTCTGTATATATTCCCTGTTTGTAATATATCTGTGTTATTCCATACCCGTGTTCGAGTTCTTCTTTATTGGTTCTACCTTGGACCATCACCGTGGTACAAGGAACCGGACCATAACAATCAGCCATTATCAAATAAACTTTTTTGTGCTATATCAATTTAATCATTTTTCAAATATCGCTTCTTCACGCATTATGTCAGTTTATTTTTGTTTGTTTTTTTTCTTATCGCATCTTCACATGTTACTTCATCATGTGCAGTCGTATTTTTTTATAAAATACGTTTAGTACATTTGCTCCTAAATTTGACAATATCTTATTGATGTCAAATTGTTTGTTTTTAGGTTTAATACTTCTAGTGTTAGTATTCTTTTTTTTTTGTTTTTTTTTTTTTTTTACTGTATATGTGATATAGTATTTTTGCGTTATTGGTAAGTATTTGTCGGATTTCTTGTGTTTTGCTGTTGTTGATATGCGTTTGAATCGAACTATCATCGATAAATGGCAAGTTAACTGGAGTAACAATATAATGGTCGTGTTTGTCTTGTTTGGATTCCTCACTTTTTAACTATTTCACGTCAAACAAAGCAATATAGCGATTAAGATGCAAGCGGTTAATGAGTGTTAGAGAATATGAGAAAAAACTGTCAAGGAGAGAGAACAAAAAAGAGCAGGAATGAACAAAAGAGAATATAACGATTGAGTTTGCATTTAAAATTCTGAAGATCAAAGTTAACTGGGAAGCAAGGAAGTGTAACAGAGTTCCACAAACAAGAAATACGATAGAAGAAATTATTAGCGTAGAACTCATATTAGAATCTCGAATAAGATAGTTAATCCTTTGAATTATTATTCTTAGAGAGACATTCTTCAATGGGAAAGCGAATTCAGATATTTTTGTTATGGTTTTGATTTTTGTTGTATTAGTGGCGATCATTGCGAAGGTTTTTAGGTTTTTTATATAAAGTGATGACTATTTTGTTTTCATTTATCATTAGCTGTTATGTATCAATAGATAAATTTTCTTAAAATTTTTTCCGTTGTTATCAGTAGTTGTTAGTTTCCATAGAATACTTTAATATTGTCTTTTACGTTTTTATCATTTCTGTTATTATTCGTTTTTAATTTCTCTAAAGTTAGTTTAATCTGTTTATCACTTATGTGGTTAAAATCAGTTTTGTTCATTAAACGGGTTGTGCTTATTAAATTATTCATGATGGCCATTTTATATCTATGTGGACCTTCAGTGTTTCGGTTAAATTGGTATGAGATTAAGTTGGTTGTTTTATTTTTATAGACTTTTTTTTAACTTTCATTTTCCATGTCAGTGTGTCTAAAAATTAAATTCTGTTATTCTGTTATACAAGGTACGGCAGAAATACGTCCCAGAAATACTATCCACATAATGGTATGACATTACTGGCAATGGTGTCTACATCTAATTAATGATTTAACATTATGTAGCAGGTATTCCGAAGAGGTATATGTGAAAAGCATTTCTACTACACCGTATATTTTCTTCGTTGTGAAATTAAGAATTGTGTTATTTTCTAAGGTTGCTCTTTTTGGTCTACACCTTAGTTGTTAGTTAATATAAATTATCGTTAACAAAGTGGACGTAAATTGTTGGTTTAGGACAGACCTACACAAGATAGCTCACACAGGAAGCATGTGTGGCCCTCGGTGGGTTTTTAAATAGTTATTTTTTGTGTGTTCATCAGTATAAATTCGATGGCTGGTCGCGTACAAAATATTCAGTTTTGTGGAAGCATGGCTTCATTCAACCAATATTTCACCAATATTTTCCTTTTAAATCTTCTAAGAAAAGTATTTTCCGGCTTTCCCTCTGTATTTGTACCAGTTTCTATCTCACGCATATTCTGTAATTTACACTAGATAATTATTTTTACGGACAGCGGGTAATATTGTGCAATCAATGTAGCCCTTCGCAGGCCCGATTCAAAATGATTTCTTTTCAGCTCTCATTTTCTACTGTTGACATGTCAAATTCAGATTGTGTTGAATCGATATGTGCACTTCTGATGACACTGTCAGTTTGTATGTTTCCTAAGTGATAAGAAAAGGAAACTGGTGTTGCAGGTCAGTTGTAGTCTCTGGAGAACTGATGATCTTATTTTTAGTCGAGAAAATGATGGATGCTTATAAACGTTTTCTTTTTTTATTATTATAATGACTGTTCTTCCACAAGTTCGTTAGTGAATAGATTATCGGCGTCAAATGAAGCAAATATGCTGACGCGTTATATATTGTTTTTGACATGTTGAATGAAATCCTATTTAGATTTCATATTATATTTTGAGGCTTTTCATAACTTTGTTAATTTCGGTTGTTTGTTTTGGACATATGGAAGATAGGTGTATAAATTATTCTAAACGAGATTACATATTTTAATGGGTCGACTATTTGTTTTGCTTCCTTTTCTTTCTTTTTTTTCAAAGATATGTCTTCGTTTCGTCTTTGCCAGTGATACTTTTCTAGTTTCAGGGATCTTACATTTGCATTATTTTTTAATCATTTTACTCCATGCTAGCCACGAAGACACAAGGGGTTACTGAGAGTGAAGGAAAGTGAGAAAACGGGACAGAGGAGAAAAGACAACAAAATAAGATCGAAGGAGACAGATGATAACGCTGCATTTAAATGATGGTAGATGGTATTTAAGAGGAAAGCAAGAAGCTAGAAGAATGTTTCACAGGAGATAGGTGAAAAAGAAGTATATAACTAACAGTTACATCATGCAATTTCAGCAAGAAAATGATGAAACTTAGCTGTTTAATTGAATTATGATCAGATAATTGTAACGTTACCGTATCTCAATATGGACATATTTAAACACACGTGGGTATAACAAACTCCATCCGCAATATACTAATAGAAAATACAAGTATAATAACTTCATCCACATTTAAAGCAAGACTAAAAATAATGGAAGCACGAATAATAAAAAGTAAAATCCAACAATCAATATCATAAGCTACGAACAATCTGCTGACCGTGTTTGAGAAATAAAACATTCCTATAACACAAAATACATGCATTAAAAAATCCATACATTCAGTAAAAAATAAAAATAAAAATCATCCTAGATAATGGCTAAATGAATAGCCGAAAGCGCATAGCGGAAGAAATATGGTCCAAGCTTTCGAAATTCTGTAGTCATCATCAGAATTGGTAGAGACAAATGGTGAGTGTAGATAACGTGGACAAAAAGTGATGTGACGTAGGCAAGATGTAACGAGTGTCTGTTTATTTTTATTTTATTTTATATACATATATATATTTGAGCATGAGGTGTGTTGTATTATAATGGGTTTTATATATACATGATTGTTTTGTTGCATGATTATCGCTTTGAGGATTATATTTCTTCTGCTATGAATTTTGGACAGTTTCTGGGGGAATTTCCTTCTTATCTGAGAAAGATTATACGTAATTTGGAAAAATCGATCAATAAAATTAGTCGAAACAAAATGTCTCTTTTCTTTAATATATATATATATATATATATATATATATATATTGAACAATAAGAAAATAAAAAATTAAAATCTTTGGACACACTGGGTTGTAGATTAATATTCTTTCGTTTTTTTATTATTATTCCATTTAGATTCCTCGACTAGTTTCGACCGAAATGGCCATCATCGGGAGGAGAAATATTTCTGCTTGCTGGTAGCAGTGAACTACAGAAATGAATGTCTTGATGGAGAAAATGAACTTTTGTCTGTAGTTTTCATTTGTTTTTTGTTTTTTTTTCATTTTCTTATATTTTTAACATGAATCTTTTAACATTCCTTGTGTTGGTCAAACAGTCTCTTTTAAGTTGTTATCTGAACTAAGAGCTGGATAGATACATATTATTCTGAATTCTCTGGTCAGTTTGACAGTTTTATTGGACCTGGTGAGGGGATGTGTCTCTGTTTAGTGTTTGTGTGTGTGTTACTTGGTTCTTAGGGAGTGAGTGAGTATATATATATATACACACACACACACACACACACATATATATATATATATATATATATATATATAACAAAAGTTATCAGAGATCAACTGTGTATGTCCGCTTTTTTTATTTCGACTTTTGTTTGAGATCGAACGCTTCAACTGACATTGAAAAGACAAAAGTGTATTCATGTTAATAACTTATCCTTTATTTTGATTTAGTCTCAACCGCTTTCTTTCTCTCTTTTTCTTTCACACCTCCCACCTCCCACCACGCACATACACGCAAATCTTTTTGGTTATTATTCTGCCACTAGATGGTGGGATCATTAACGCATGTGATCAATCATCCTGTATTATTTACATTAACCGAAGTGAATTGGTCACTTTTGTCTTGACACTTTATACTTTTTGGACGCAATCATGATTGTAGCAAGCAGACTGTCGACGTCTAATTTCCATGACAATATCAGCCCCAGTCTTTAAGTATATTTATTATCAAACCCATAATCATTCAGCCCACTGACAATAGTCATTTGTTTGATCGGGTCGCCTGCAATGACCTGCCAAGTGTGTTAGCTGTCAGCATGAAGAGAATACTCAGTAATTACATCACGGCCTCATATCCAAGAATGTTAATGGTCACATGGTTACATTCAATATAATAACAACCGAAATCTCCTTTTTACCGTTTCGGTAACTCTTCTTTTTAATGTTATAAATATAAGCCTAACATCTAAATTTGCATAATTTTATTGCCTAACAAGTCTATTAATACGCCGATGTCGTTTTAACCTTTTCAGGTTTCGCGTGTGCTAGATCAACTAAATGCAAGCGATGGCTGTTTTGTCGACTTTCAATTCTAAATCGTTTGAAAATATATGAATATTTAATTGTTTCACTAAAGAATGAAAACTAAGCATTGCTATATATTGGACTACTGAAAAATGTAAAATAATGATTACTTAGCAGTTCATACTTTGTCTGATGAAAATTTATTATATTTACTGTAGTTACGTCGGGTTAACTGGGGTCAGTTTGGATATTGTTTGCGTAAGGGGAACGTTAAATATTTCAAGCAACTTCAAACGAAGATTGTTATCAACTTGATGGTTTAACAAAGAACAACGTCAAAATGGTCTTACTTTGTTAAACACAAATGGTGTGATTCACCAGCATGCCAATAGAAATACACCCTCTGCAAATCAAGCCCAAAAAACAATGAGAGCGCCTCAAGTATATCAAGTATATACCTACTCACCAGATTTAGTATCAACGGATTTTCAGATTTTCTATAATTTTTTTATGACGCAGAAAATCTATACACACAAAAAAGTTGCCGTCTGTCAACCATTTTATCGGTGAGAAAAAAATTCTTTAAAGATGGTATCGAAAATTAATCTTCGTATTATGTTGCAGGCGTTGAAAATGGCGATTTCATCCTTGATTAATAATACCGATGTAAATTTAATTCACATTTGGATTAATAACCTTTCTGGTCAAACATAATTACTTTCCAAATAGCTTTATATATATATATATATATATATATATATGTGTGTGTGTGTGTGTGTGTGTGTGTGTGTGTGTGTGTGCGTGTGTGTGTGTGTGTGTATGTGTGTGTAATGGCCTGACGATTACGTGTTGACCTCAATGTTCTATTTTATATACCGTCTGAATTTTTTATGCAAATCACATAAACTTCAATAACTCGATTTTGGTTTGAACAATTTCTGTCATCAACGCAAAAACAGTTTTTCAACAATGACCTCTCTTTTATTTGTGTTAACTACATATATATATGTGTGTGTGTGTGTGTGTGAGAGAGAGAGAGAGAGATAGAAAAAGGAATAAATACAAAATGTTTATAAATTTAACATGTTTAACGCTTAATCAGAAACATTTATGAAGCTGAAATAAAAGCGAAACATACTAAATTCAAAAGTTTTTTTTTTCGGTTTGTTCCTTAACCTACCTTTATGTCGAATTTCAATCCATATTTTATCTATATTTGAACATAGTTCATATATACCCGTGAAAATAAAGACTGAGAAATAAGTAGAATTATATATATATATTTAATTAGTCTGTTCAATTCTCTATTTCTTTCTCTCTCACGCTCTCCACACTCACCTCTCACACACACACACACACATATATATATATATATATATATATATATATATATATATATATATATATATGTGTGTGTGTGTGTGTGTGTGTGTGTGTGTGTGTGCGGCACATTTGAAAAGTGCCTGAAAACCATACCCCAGGTTGAGCCAAGCCTTGTGAATGAAATTCATCAGAATGAACACTTTGGGGCCGTCGGTAGCTGTGCTAGCACGAAGCCACAACTCATCGTGGCCGAGGGCTTGAGCGTGCTGACATTATTCAAATTGTTGATCACGCTACATAACACGCTCTCTCCCAGAAACTGTAACTAAGGTCTGCTCAGCATAGTTGCAGTATAAACCACAGGTGGGTTTTGTGAGTGTTGAGCAAACACAAAATGTGCCTGAGAGCGCGCGTGCAATAGGGATTGGCTAGCCGCCCTAGTAGACAGTTATCCTCGAATACGAGTGGACAGCTATTATATATATATATATATATATATATATATATATATACAGTGGAGGAAATAAATATTCGTACACTTGAAAAATTGTATTTTTATAAATGTAAAAGCCTTAAATAAAACAAATCTCGGCACATTTTATGTATAAAGACACATACTATTAAAGAATAATAATAAACTTAATTAATTCTTATTCTAACAGAAATTAATGCATTTTTTTAATTCTAACTGGTGAAAAACGTATTCGTACAAATCAATTATTAGAATAAGATAATCAATTAATTATGAAAAAAGTATATTCTAGAATGTTCCAATAATGTTATCAGTAATTATAGTTAACGCTATTAGCCATTATCAGAGCATTCTGCAATTTCTAGTCTTACGAGAAGGTTCTAATAACGCGTAAAGGTAAAGAATTGACTATTTCACAAAAACAACACATTTTGTCTCTTTGGAAAGATGGTAACACTTACAGAAGGATTTCTAACAATCCTTTTACTACAATTGCTTCGTTTATTGCAAGGTTTAAAACTCGTAACAGCGTCGAAAACCAAAGACGAACAGGTGCTCCGAGGAAGATTTCTCTAAGATCTGCAAGGATATTAGGACGCCTTATCCAACAAAATCCGCAGGTTACCCGAGAAGAGCTACAGGAACATCTGCGTGCATTAGGGATTAAAGTATCCAAGCGTACACTAAGTAATGAACTACGCAACAACAATTTGAAATCACGCATCCCAAGGAAGACTCCACTCCTCTTGAAACGACACAGAGATACTAGGCTAAAATTCGTTAGAGAGCATAAGGATGAAGAATATTCGTTTTGGGAAAAAGTACTATGGACAGATGAAACTAAAATAGTTGTTTGGTCATAATTATCGAAATCATGTGTGGAGGAAGGACGGTGAAGCCTACTTACCAAAGAACACTTTGCTAACTGTAATGTTTGGTGGTAGCAATATCATGATCTGGGGCTGTTTTTCTGCAAAAGGTGTTGGCAGAATATCAAAAATAGATGGCAAGATGAATGCCGAAAGCTACCAGGAAATCCTGCAAGACAATTTAATGCGTTTTGTTGAGAGACTTCGGCTACCTCCTGATTGAGTTTTCCAACTGGATAATGATCCTAAGCATACCACTAGATCTACAAGGAAATGGTTAGCTGAAAGTAACGTTGATGTCTTGCAATGGCCAAGTCAGTCCCCAGACTTAAACCCAATCGAGAATTTATGGCGTTATTTGAAAATTCAAATTGGGAAAAGAGCACCAACAAATATCAAGAATTTGAAGACAATATGCCAAAAAGAATGGGACAAAATACCACTCAATGTGTGCAAATCATTTGTTGAGACGTACTGGAATAGACTGATAGTTGTTGAACTCAATAAAGGATATTCCACAAAGTATTAAATTAAGATCATATGCTTTTTTTTGTTTTGTACGAATACTTTTTTCATCAGTTAAAATGAATAAAATGCATTAATTTCTGTTAGAATAAGAATTAATTAACTTTATTACTATTTTGTTTAATAAAATGTATCTTTACACATAAAATGTATCAAAATTTGTTTTAGTTAAGGCTTATTTTATTTATAAAAATACAATTTTTCATGTGTACGAATATTTATTTCCCCCACTGTATATATATATATATATATATATATATATATATGTGTGTGTGTGTGTGTGTGTGTGTGTGTGTGTGTGTGTGTGTGTGTGTCTGTGTGTGTGTGTGTGTGTGTGTGATAATATGTAGATAATAATTTCTTAGAATTTATAATATATATATATATATATATATAT
Source organism: Acanthosepion pharaonis (assembly GCA_903632075.3). Taxonomy (NCBI): domain Eukaryota; kingdom Metazoa; phylum Mollusca; class Cephalopoda; order Sepiida; family Sepiidae; genus Acanthosepion; species Acanthosepion pharaonis. The sequence goes on along the minus strand of CAHIKZ030001768.1, from coordinate 2,029,176 downwards.
ATGTCCGTATATATATGTTTGTCTGTTTACGTGTTCATGTGTGCTTACGTATTAAATATTCTGGTGGATATTTTACAAATGGTATATAAATAAAACATTTTCGTTCAATTTTATTGCTATACAAAATGATTTATTATCATTACAAATTCCAGTCACCACCTAATTAATCATGTAACGTCTGAATTTCATAGCCACGATATTCTAAATAGACATTATTTAGTTAGTGTCTGTGTCTGTGCGCGTGTATGTGCACCTGTGTATACATGCGGTCAACTTTAAATATATTCTCTCTCTCTCATATATATATATATATATATATATATATATATATATATATATATATATATATATATATATATATATATATATATATTAAGAAAATATATTAAAAAAACAAACAAAAAATCCTAATATGCGATTATGCTGTTTTAATGTTTAATGTCAACGTCGGACGTTTCGGTCTAATAGTTATCTGTTTGGATTGGTATTGCTTTTTGTCCATCGTCTTTTTCATGTTGAGTTGTATATGGTCTATGTTAATTATGTTTTATGAATATGTCCTGAACATGGTCTATTAGACTGAAACGTCCGATGTTGACATTAAACATTAAAACAGCATAATCGCGTATTAGGATTTTTTGTTTGTTTTTTCAGTATATTTTTCTTCATACTGTCGGATCTATATCCATATATTTGCTTACATATATATATATATATATATATATATATAGATAGATAGATAGATAGATAGATAGATAGATAGATAGATATTATAATAAAAAGAAAGAGCAGTAAGATATATAATCCGGTGTTCTTATTGATATTTTTTTTTTTTATTTTTACAAAACAGTGCTCAATGTTAATTTACAGAGCATAAATATTATAAATTAAATGATTTAAAATATGGTTTCTTCGCTACACAGGAATTACGTTTCAAAAACCGAAGCTAAATCTTGCATATTCAGCTTTAAATGTTAGATTAAAAATAATAATTGTTTTACTATTTATTTCCAATCTAGTATAAATAAAGAAATTGCTAAACTGATCGATTTTATAATTAAAGTACTTACTAGTTAAAATATAGCCGGGCTTTTTTGTTTTCTCTGAATTTGGTAACTGTTTTAGTATTTAGATTTCTGTTTCGGAGGAAACGAAAATAAGCAAGGTAAAAATGAGAACAATGTTGACATTTTTAATAGGATTTTCTGATAATCTAGCGAATATTTTAAATCATATTTAATTACAACTTTCGCTAATAATACGGTATATTAAAAACTTTCAAGGTAACTTATGTGCACCGCTGTGAACATAGAGAAGCGGCTTGGCCCGGGCAAAAGCAATCATCTTCTTCTTCTTCTTCTTCTTCTTCTTCTTCTTCTTCTTCTTCTTCTTCTTCTTCTTCTTCTTCTTCTTCTTCTTCTTCTTCTTCTTCTTCTCTTTCTTCTCCTTCTTCTTCTTCTTCTTCTTCTCCTCCTTCTTCTTCTTCTCCTCCTTTTTCTCCTCCTTCTTCTTCTTCTTCTTCTCCTTCTTCTTTTTCTTTTTCTTCTTCTTCTTCTTCTTTTTCTTCTTCTTCTTCTTCTTCTTCTTCTTCTTCTTCTTCTTTTCTTCTTCTTCTTCTTCTCTTCTCTTCTTCTTCTTCTTCTTCTTCTTCTCCTTCTTCTTCTCTTCTTCTTCTTCTTCTTCTTCTTCTTCTTCTTCTTTTTTCTTCTTCTTCTTCTTCTTCTTCTTCTTTTCTTCTCCTTCTTCTTCTTCTTCTCCTCCTTCTTTCTTCTTCTTCTCCTTCTTCTTCTTCTTCTTCTTCTTCTTCTTCCTTCTTCTTTTCTTTTTTCTTCTTCTTCTTCTTCTTTTCTTCTTTCTTCTTCTTCTTCTTCTTTTCTTCTTCTTCTTCTTCTTCTTCTTCTTCTTCTTCTTTTTCTTTTCTTCTTCTTCTTCTTCTTCTTCTTCTTCTTCTTCTTCTTCTTCTTCTTCTTTTTAATCTTCTTCTTCTTTTTCTTCTTTCTTCTTCTTCTTCTTCTTCTTCTTCTTCATCTTTCTTCTTCTCTTTCTTCTTCTTCTCCTTCTTCTTCTTCTCCTCCTCCTTCTTCTCCTTCTTCTCCTCCTTCTCCTTCTTCTCCTTCTTCTTCTTCTTCTTCTTCTTCTTTTGTTGCTTTTATGTGTAGTTATCCTTCAGAGTGACAAATCACTCTCCTTTGTATCACTTTCTACTCCTTGGCCTACGATCCGTTTATACATTCTCGCCTGGCCGGTTATTCATTGTTTTCCTATGACTCTTTTAACTTTAATGTATACTCAAATTCATTAATCCCGCTTTCCTCATTATATATCCTAATAATTTCAACCGTCTCTTTCTTATCCTAAGCACGGATGTTTTATTTGTTCCCAATTTTCCTTAAAACTTCCACGTTGTTCTCTTGTTACGCCAATGGTATCTTAGTAATCTTCTGCAGAAATATTTCTGTTGCGACAGGTTTTCTCTTCATCGGTGAGAAAATTGTTCAGCATTCATCATCCTCTAGGAAGATTTATATTACATAGCAGTTCAACACTCTTTTATTTTTTGTTTCTAATTAAATTTTCCTAATTCTTAATATCTTGTTTAGATTGTAGAAGACATATTTCCCTATTCCAATGCACCTTCGCATTTCTGTTTTATTTTCCGTCGTTCTCGGTTTTTTTTTTATGTAAACTACGCTTCTCATTTAAATAATAGTATAATTCAGAAGTAGTAGCCCTCATAATTTTCCGCCCCTTGTTCCGCCTACTAAGATTTATAGTTTGAGAGAAGTCCCTTTCATTTTATTTTATCGCCAATATTTGATATAGTTTGGGAATACGAATATAGTCAGGGAATACAAAACGGTGCTCTTTTCTATATGCTATTTACAAATATTGTTCTGGCTGGATCACGGACTTTTTGTTAGGCATTCAAACAGGATTTTTTTTTTTGCTTTAATCCGCATGAAAATGACTCAGTTCTTTTTATTTTCGTTGTAACGTCCTTAGAGCAACTTCGAAAACGTATTATTTCTTCGTTTTCTTCCTGTATGAAGCTTTTCACTTCCTCAGCCAATAGAATATTTGACTCATCAAAATGCACCAGGTCTTTCTGTAAACACACACACACACACATACTCTCTCTCCCTCTCTCTCTCTCTTTCTCCATATATATATATATATATATATATATATAATGGATGGTGTTTTATGCATGTTTATGCAACTATATTTGGTTATTCCGGCATTCTCTTGTTTACTGAAACCAATTTCAAGTCACACAAGGTGACGTCATTTAAATGGTCAAACTGATTTTTATATGTATTTTTATATGCACACTTCAATATCAGTGGATGTGCTAGCAGAAGCTCACAAGTCATTGTGACCAAGGATGTGAATGTACTGGCCTTGTTCAAATTTCCAAATCAGTTGTTTCATATAATCGGTAAATTTACCAAATTTTCTTATTTCATTTTTAATTCAAGGATTGTTTTCGCCCATTGTTTTGGTCAATTCCGATGTTCCCTCGTTTGCTGGAATCAATTTCAACTCACTCAAGGAGACATTATTTAAACAGCCAAACTGAATTTTTATGACTATTTGATTTGATTTTTTTCTTCAGTGACTATTATGTGTGTGTGTATGTGTGTAACATAATTCTCTCTTTCGTACACATATGTAGTCGCATCAACATAATAAAATCTAGTCCGATGAAGTCCTAAGAGACGAAACGCACTACACGGACACTTTTCTACTTTGTCCTACATCTTTTCTCCAAAGCTGTTCTTGATATATAAAAAATGATATGTATACGAATTGGGGGATCAAATATGGATTAGAATCTGACAGAATGATTGGATAAGGAACAAATAGGAAACGTTTATAAAGTTAACCTGTTTCGCTTTTATTTAAACTGCATCAGAAATGAAATATGGAAGAGAAAAGAACATTCTGATATATCTTTTTTTTTATTTTTGCGTTGTTAATTTTTCATTGGTTAAGTAGACCTCACACATATTTGTCTTGTCTGATAGCGTTCGTGTGTATAATTCTTGTGTATCATAGTATTTAGTTGAAAATGTGTGTGAGTGTACGCGTGTTTGCGCCCAGTGGGTATTATATTTCTGTCTAATAATGTCTTTGTGTTGATTGAGAGATGTTTTGTGTTGGAATGAAAGGATTTAGGTTGCACCAGTTATGTTTCTGTGTAGTCTGATCTTATATTCTTTAAGTATAGATTTTTTTTTTAATTGTGTTATAATACTGTGTGTCGTGTATAATAATCAGTATAATACTGTTTGGAGTGTGTTTATCGATGCAAAACTATTTATTAGACTTCCATCATAATAAAGTATGTTCTATTCTTATTAGGTGGGCATTTATTAAAGTTATGGCTTGTTTTATTTGTGTGTGTTACCAGCGAGTCGAAAAGGTTTCTCAAAGCAGGTCTCTCTTTACTCGTAGATGCAGGCTTTTAGAGTTCTGCGGCTTTCGCCAATATAGCTCTTCTGGCATTGCAGGCTTTTAATAATCCCGGCATCTCATATGGCGTTGGATCAATATTTCTTAATAAATAGATCACTGATCATCTGTATCCAAAATAATTTGGAGAAGCGAAAAGATTTCTTAAAAAGTAAACTGCAAAGGTCCAAGTAAAAGGACCTGCTTATTGAGTAACGGAGCGTCTATGCAGACTGTCTCTTTAATAACAACGACAAATATGAACATTGCAGCAGCTAATGACTATTGCTGAATTAATTTATTTCTCAATAAACTCTCTCTCTCTCTCTCTCTGCGTGTCTGTCTGTCTCTCCCTCTCTCTCTCTCTCTCTCTCTCTCTCTCTCTCTCTCTGACCGAAGATCCCTATTATGGTAGGATTTACATAATTTTAGCCTCAAATCGGATCTCTAGTAGAAAGCGTAACGTGTAACGTAGGCATATACAAACAAGAAGATATATCTTCTCTGATATTATCATTAAAGACGCAACGAATGAAAAAGCACAATAATATGATAGAATATGAATATGTTATTATTTTTTATGCTATCTTCCTTCAGGACATAAGAGATCATGATTCTTCACATAATTTTCTATTATCTGTGAATTTCCTTTTTCACGATTTGGAATTCGAAGATTTCATTGTGTTACGCTCGAGGGTCCAATCTACTCTGGTAGTTTTTATGAATGCGTGGAGAAGAAGTGGATGCATGCCTTTCCCAAGGATGTTTGTGTGAAAGTGAACGCAACAGAGACGTTTGGAATTTGAACTCAACTTGTCCATCCCACATTCCATGTCGATATCCTTAACATTTCCCGCATAACATTTTATCATTATTATTATTATTATTATTATTAGTGAGAAGTGCTTGATATTCTCTGGGAGATAAAATGATAGCAGTCACTTTCCTTATTCGAAGCCATACACATCCTACCCTTTCCAAGAATACATTTACTTTAATATCTCCAGTTAAATTACAGTTCAAAACACAGTTAATGGTTCTATTTGTGTGTCTTTTAATGGGGGTTGATCAAAGGTTTTCAGGCTTGTAAGCAAGCTTACATCCCGTCACTTACTGGATGAAATAACAAGATAGACTGGGCTCTCTAGTCTTGGATGGGAGACAGTCTAAGAAAATTAAAAATTGGAATTCAAATCCGGGCATAATTATCCCTCTCAAGAAACCAATTCGCAGATAATAAAGAAAGGAAATCTGTGATCAGTAACGTCTTGAAGGGACATTGAATATTTTTGAATGCATTTAGCTGCCCGTTCTTACCAGAAGTAAAAGTAACTTCAGAAAACCTCGTTTTGCGCCACCACTGAAAATATTAGACTGTTTCAATGAAAAAGGTACCCTGCTTCTAGAAAAGAAACATTTTAGGCAGGGTGTGGGGACGATAGATACAGTATTATAATTAATAAGTAAAATTTAAGATAAATCAAATTCGTCACAAACTAACTCTCATGCTTTTAATGAAGACAAAGTTTCAACAATGTACAAGATCCTTACTTCTATCAACCGAGATAACATACAACTTCCTTGAGAAAAAACAATTTACTCCTAGCAAGACAGAAGGGATGTAAAAGAGAAAGTTACAGATGCAAGACCAACTAATTATCAATAAAACAATATTGGAAGAGGTGAAAACAAATAGAAGAAAATTATCGAGAGCATGTATCGACTACTTAACGCTTTCGACAGTGTTCCATACTCATGGATAAAACAGTGCCTAAAATTATACAGAGTATGCCCCACAACAGTCAAATTCATAACGGAGAACACGGAAAACTGGAAGATTACACTAAAACTAATCCATACAACCGGGTCATTAACATTGAGACGAATCAATATCAAAATTTGGATCTTCCAAGGAAATTCATTTTACCACTTCTCTTCTAACTTGAATTAGTGCCACTCAGCTGCCTAAGTGAACAACAATAGCTACGGATACAAGTCACAGAATGGCAAACCGAATCACCTATTCTATATTGATGATCTTAAAACGTTTATCAAGGATGACAACCAATAGAAAAACATACTCACCATTGTCAAAATCTTCAGCAAATGGACAGTCTCCTTCAAAGGCAGTAAACTGCGGATTTAGACCTTGATATCAACAACAAGATTAAGGAACTAGACATATACAAATACTTAGGAATTAATGAAGGAGACGGAATACAATATTCAATTATGAAGAAAAGATCCGAAAAGAATAATATAGGAGAGTTCGTTTGATACTAGAAAGTGAAATAATGGGGCCAATAAAATGAAAGCTATCATTACTTTAGCTATACCCGTAGTAACGTGCAGCTTCAACATTATTCAATGGAAGTTGTATGACATTAAAGGATTGGACGCCAGACCAGAAAAATGCTTATCCAAATAAGGATGCACAACCCAAAATCAGATGTTGATAGTACCAAGATATGTACCAAGAGCTTTAAGAGGCCGAGATCTAATCCAACTTGAACTAACTCTAAAACCACAGCAATTGGTTTGGAAGCCTACCTCACAAAAAAACAATAACTCTCTCCTACAAATAGTAAAACACCAAATCCACTCGATCAACAAAGACGCTGCACACTTCAAGAAACAGCTTAATATACGTGAATTCCTACAAACAAAAAGCGAAGCGAATACCATCTACGCCAAACGAGTAAAACAGAAAGCAAAACGACTTGGCCAAAGGAAGTTACAAAAAAAATGGAAAGAAAAGACGTTGCATTGCAAATAATACAAAGAACGAAAAAGGCAGATGTGAGCCAACAGGAAACTCATGAAGAGTTGAGGAGTACCGGGATGAAAACTGAGACAAAAGGACTAATTATTGCAGGCCAGGAAAAAAGCCTCGCAAGCAGGAAACTCATCAAGAGTTGAGGAGTACCGGGATGAAAACTGAGACAAAGGACTAATTATTGCAGGCCAGGAAAAAAGCCTCGCAAGCAGGAAACTCATGAAGAGTTGAGGAGTACCGGGATGAAAACTGAGACAAAAGGACTAATTATTGCAGGCCAGGAAAAAAGCCTCGCAAGCAGGAAACTCATGAAGAGTTGAGGAGTACCGGGATGAAAACTGAGACAAAAAAAGCCTAATTATTGCAGGCCAGGAAAAAAAAAAGGACTCGCAAGCAGGAAACTCATGAAGAGTTGAGGAGTACCGGGATGAAAACTGAGACAAAAGGACTAATTATTGCAGGCCAGGAAAAAAAGCCTCGCAAGCAGGAAACTCATGAAGAGTTGAGGAGTACCGGGATGAAAACTGAGACAAAGGACTAATTATTGCAGGCCAGGAAAAAAAAGCCTCGCAAGCAGGAAACTCATGAAGAGTTGAGGAGTACCAGGAAAAACTGAGACCTCATTATTGCAGGCCAACTCATGAAGAGTTGAGGAGTACCGGGATGAAAACTGAGACAAAAGGACTAATTATTGCAGGCCAGGAAAAAAGCCTCGCAAGCAGGAAACTCATGAAGAGTTGAGGAGTACCGGGATGAAAACTGAGACAAAAGGACTAATTATTGCAGGCCAGGAAAAAAGCCTCGCAAGCAGGAAACTCATGAAGAGTTGAGGAGTACCGGGATGAAAACTGAGACAAAGGACTAATTATTGCAGGCCAGGAAAAAAAAGCCTCGCAAGCAGGAAACTCATGAAGAGTTGAGGAGTACCGGGATGAAAACTGAGACAAAAGGACTAATTATTGCAGGCCAGGAAAAAAAGCCTCGCAAGCAGTTCATCAAGAAGGAGTACCGGGATGAAAACTGAGACAAAAGGATGAAGAGTTGAAGCAGGAAACTCATGAAGAGCTGAAGAGTACCGGGATGAAAACTGAGACAAAAGGACTAATTATTGCAGGCCAGGAAAAAAGCCTCGCAAAGGAAACTCATGAAGAGCTAGGAGTACCGGGATGAAAACTGAGACAAAAGGACTAATTATTGCAGGCCAGGAAAAAAGCTCGCAAGCAGGAAACTCATGAAGAGCTGAGGAGTACCGGGATGAAAACTGAGACAAAGGACTAATTATTGCAGGCCAGGAAAAAAAGCCTCGCAAGCAGGAAACTCATCAAGAGCTTGAGGAGTACCGGGATGAAAACTGAGACAAAAGGACTAATTATTGCAGGCCAGGAAAAAAAGGACTGAAGAGTTGAGGAGTACCGGGATGAAAACTGAGGCCAGGACTAAAAAAAAAAAGCCTCGCAAGCAGATCGTATAAAGAAAAAGATAACCAAGGTTGGAACTAATCTGAAATGCAGGATCAATGATGAAATTATCGACCATACTATCTCAGGATGTCCGGAACTGGCAACAAATGAATATGCCCACAGACATAACAAGGTACCCACATATGTGCACTGGAAGTTATGCAAGAAGCACAAAATCGAAACCACTGACAGATGGTATGAGCACCGACTAAACACATTTACACAAAATAACGATGTAACTATCCTCCGGGACATACAAATTCCAAATGGCAGGAAAATAAAACCCAACAGATCTGATATTATCATAAAAGACAAGAAATTTAGGAAGTGTTTGCTTATTGGCATAGCAGTACCATCTGAGAGAAACACCTCCATAAAAATTATTGAGAAATTCTTCAAACACAAGGACCTGGAGATCGAGATTAGCAGGATGTGGGGAATGAAGACTGAGATAGTACCAATAGAAATCGGAGCTCTGAGCCTCGTAAGAAAAGGAATGGACAATTTTCCTGACAGTGTCCCAGGTAACATCAATATAAAAGTTGCCAGAAGATCGCCTTATTAGGAACATCTCATATACTAGGAAAAGTCCTATTAATTAAATGGCAATTCTACTATAGGGCCTAAGGACTATAGTTTCGACCCGGCTCTACAGGAATGAAAGCAGGATACATAACTTATACAGATGGTAATAATAATAATAATAATAATAATAATAATAATAATAATAATAACGAGCAACTCTGAAAGATTTTGCATTTGTATCATTGTGAAAAAAAATTCTCTGCTTGAAGAATCTGATCACAAATACGTTTTATATTTGAAGATTGAATTTGGAGTAGCCTAAAGGTTAACGGTGCGAAAAGAGAAATCAGTGAACCGAGTTAAAATCCCTGTCTAGTGTTTTACGTTTACTTCCGCACAAATGCCTAATGGTATGAATACGTTTCTTCTCCCCCAGCTATGTACTAAATAGCAGGGTATATAGTTGAATCTTTAGTCTTGGATGGTAGCCATTCTGGGAGAAGGATTTGTCTGAAATCCCAAACGTATAGTAGGCAGCGGGAAACCACTATCTGTTCTCAGAAGTCATAGTCATACACATGTAATAAAGAACAGGATTAGATCCTGAAGGGACATGGCTTTAAAATTACAACTGATGTTGTGGCATTTGTTATCAATATTGATGCTGTTATTTCTTCAATAATTATCATGTTCATCTTACCGATATTAATAACAATTTTTTCTAAAGCTGGCAAAAGTCCTAGCGTACCCAATGAGGATCGATATCACTACAGTAGTTATAGTCTGCGAAACTAAGTTTCTAACGATTACAAGAGAGGCAGCAATTCCTAATATTTGTCTGGCACAAGGCCGTAAAAGTGGAGCTTCCAAAAGGATCAATTAGAGACACCACCTGGTTAAGCTAGTAGATGATCTAGCTAATCACCGCGTTCTGAGAGATGCTTAGCGCATTAGTGTGGCACAAGGCCACAAGTATGGGATTTTTAGTAAATCGTACAATAGTATCTTCTTCTTCTTCTTCTTCTTCTTCTTCTTCTTCTTCTTGTCCTCTGTAGCTCTCAGTAAAGTTTGTATTTTTGCCATCTCTCCAGATCGCTTTCTTACAACCATTCAAAAAATATATTCCTCTGTTTGTCCCGCGAGTGTTAAGTTTTCTAAGCCTTTTTTTTATTATGTTCCCTAGAAATTTAATCTGTTTTTTTTTTGCTTCTGATTCTCAGTGTTTTCTTCTTTTTTTTTCTTTTTTGTTTTTTTCCATTTTTCTTAGAACTTCTTCGTTGCCCACATGTTCAGTCCTTCTGTAGAACCACATTTCTGTGATACATTTAAGAATAGTGGACTTGGAAAATTTAACACTCACAGAAAATATAAAATGAAGAATGGGCAGAAGAAAACAGCAAGCCACCTAACTAATTAGTTTAGGTGAATGAATGGAAGAGCAGCTGAAAAGAGGGGTAGTAAAGAATCAACGTTGCTTAGGGTCGGGGAAATTGTCGAGCGCCATGGTCGTCTAAGTTCTGAAGGTACATGGTTTTCATTTACCACATATTTCTTAGTTTTTTTTATAATATTTCTTGCCCCACCCGCCGGCCATAAAACAAAATTAATTGAGATCGTGATAAAATCACACGATCTACTTCTACGTGGCTGTCGCAATCATATCAACCCCAAAGGTAAACGGTGTGGAGGAATGAGAGCAATAAATAAACCGTTCTGTATTGTTGCCTCACGTCTCTTCTTTATCTGTGAGGAGATTGTCCGGCATTCAATGCCATACGGAAGGGCCGATATTACACAACTTGTAATTTATTATTTTAAATGAGGTGCTATTTGCTATGTATTAGTTTGCAGCAAGTACATATGTATTGTTTGAACTCTTCATTCTTGTAATGAATGAGCTGAGATGATGTAGAAACCTTGCAAGTATTCAGTACTCGCCGGGTCGGGGGTTAGCTTCTTTTTGTTTGCCAATAAAATACGATTTGAATTATAGAAAAGCAGATGGAATTATTGAAGTTGCTTAAATCTTCACTACAGATTTCTGAAAGTGCCGCTATAATTTAATCCTTTATAATCAAGACTGATCCATCGACAGTAACATCAGCAATGATTATAACGACTACAGTTTTAATATTTCATTTCTAAGATGAGTAATTGTCAATATTTTTGTACAATTTCGAACTATTGTTCTTTTCTTGGCTCATATAAATGTTATTAGAGAAACAACGTTTCGACCAAGTACACTCTGGTCATCATCAGGTGTCAATTGACTGATATGGGTCCCACTGATATTTGCTGATTATTGTTATATTTTGTTCCTGTTACGTCAGGAAGTACGGTGGAGTATTGGATAGCGGCTCGGATTGAGAGTCGAGATCAAATTCCAGTTGAGTTTATTACATTTGCTTACGTGCTAATGCCCTTTTCAAAGATATATATCTATATTTTCTCTCAATAGCTATGGGTAAATAGCAGGTCAGACTGGGTCATAGTCTTGGGATTGGAGAGGGTTGGTCTCTGTTAGGCTGTAGGACACACCATTGCTATGACGGCTGCAGTACATGTGTTGCTCTCCTAAGACCGTGATGAGTTACAGGTTTCGTGATCGTGATGATGATGTCAGTTATTGTTCGTTCCTGCTGAATTGGTTCTTCACTACCTGATCACCGGATTGAACCCATGATCACGAGATGACAGTAACGCATTATCTTGACTGATATAGATGTTATTAACGTTGTATCTATAATAAAATCTATATTAACCAGCATGAGAGTAATAATTCGAAATAATAAGGAAAATAATGTTAATGATGATCCAGTCTAAAGATTTGCAATTTTTAAAATTTAATTTCTTCAAAAAATACCCCAAAATGTCTTTTGCATTTTCTCTTATACGAGGACAATGTTACTTTATTTTATATTTTCGAGTCAGACGAACGCAAAGCGGTCAAGGAATGTAGATCTCCGAGCGCTGGAAGGCATTCGCAATGTTTGCATTCAAGATTACTCGAGTTAGATATATCTTTTAGTCATGTTTCTTTCCCTGCAAGACGCCACTGGACAAAATATGATGAATTCTCCTCCAACAAGAGACTCGATGCTGAAAAAGATCGTAATACTGCTGACGGCGGTAGGTATGGATATTTTTTATTAGTTTGCTTGGCAATTTTTTTTTTAATTGTAATCTATTCACCCATTTTCTCTCCTCCTCCTCTCTCTCTCTCTCTCTCTCTCTCTATATATATATATATATATATATATATATATATATATATATATATATACTTTATAAAGAGGAGGTATATACATGAATGAGCTGAGATGATGTAAAAACCTTGTAAGTATTCAATGCTCGCCGAGTCGGGGGTTAGCTTCTTTTTGTTTGCCAATAAAGCGTTGCTTGTTTTGGGAACCACGCGCAGTAGGCCGTCTTTGATGTCCTCCGTCACTGATTGTCCGTTTGTTGCGGCGAGATGAAACCTTGAAATTAATAGACATTTATTAACAGGCAGGGCAATGGTCGTCCCAAGATATCCCAGCCGCACACACGCCCTCCGTTACCACTCTTATCAATCTCATCCTTCAATCTCTGCTTCTCATGTCAGTCTCTTTCCCGCTTCATCTCTCTCTCTCTCTCTCTCTCTCTCTCTCTCTCTCTCTCTCTACTACACAACCTTCAATTCGAGTCGACTCTTTTGAGACGCCATGGTGTGGTAGAGAAATGACACTTCGTTTGGACGTCGCATTTTGCACCAGATGTCCTCTAGAAAATATACTCTGTGGTTACAAATCATTGTTCATGTTCTGTAAAGTTCACCTATCACCTTAATTTAATTGGGTTCCCTATCGCTTACCTCTGTGGCCCCCTCACCGCTCCTACAGCTCTACTCGATGTGCGGTCCGGCACTCGGTCGGTTAGCAGTGGATGTGAGATGGTCGATAGAGTGTAATGGAAGTGGTAAAAACACGGAAAGAACATGAAAAAACAGGCGAAGAATGACACGTCAGATAAGCAATAATATAAATATATGTACATATACATATATATGTATAGATAATATTTTTATGCATTTTTTGCTTAATATGGTCGGAGTGTCTGGTAGGGAAGCCTTGATGTAAACAAGGGCTTCTAACCAGCACTGGGGCGCTTCGTTGTTGATAGTAGAAAAAGTTGAGGGCGTGGGAATAAAGAGAAGAATAGGCAAGTGACAGGAAAGTTGAGGTGGAAAAGAGAGAGTGAATGAGTGAGTGAATGGCATCAAAATCTGTGCGTCATCTTGTTCTCAGGGTGGAAGAGGGAATTAAGCCCATACTCTCAAAAATAAATACATAAAACTTGGGAAAAAATCTAACATAATGATTGATAAATCTCAAGTGAACGTCGCATCACTTCTGAAAGCCTTTCAATCGCCGACTGATCTATAGTGCTAGTTAGAATTATTTTTTTTTTTTACAATTACTTTTTATTCGATAAAACTTCTATATCTTTTAACATATTTATTAGTTATATTTATTTATATAATTCGTTTTTTTTTTCTTTGTGGCTGACACGAGCGTTGTCCAAAAATTTGAAAAACTCTGCAAAAGACGAGCAAAATATCCCATGACATGACAAAACTTTTTTTGAATATAACATTTATTTACTTAGAATTTTTTTTTTTTTATATCTGTCTCTGTCTCTTTCTTTTCTGAGGCTGTCGTCTGTGAACTCCAAGGAATGTGCGTGTAAGTGTAGAATCAATTTGGACACATTGTGTGGTTTGGCTATACCAGGAGAATAATATGTCTGTCCATTAATCTCGTTTAAAAAAATCACGCATGAATTCTTTTTGATTTTTTTGACTCGCTTAAAAGATACATCAACAGTCTTCTAATCACTCGACCATTGGCTCAAAATTCTCGAAACCTTTAATCGACTTAAATCACAAGTTCTCCTCTCATATCCTGATACAGTTTTTATTCTATTAAAATAACCTCAACACAATAAACACACAGATTCACACATATATGCACATAACTATCTCTCTCTCCAGACACAGACATACACACACACACACACATATATATATATATATATATATATATATATATATATTATATTTATTTGTTTGTTTGTTTGAATATATAAACTCCATAAAGTTTCCATGTCTGTCTTCTTAAAAGCTCTGAGAAAACTTATATAAAGTATAAAGTATATATTCGACATTACATTTTCATAAATGCTCAAAATTTTCTAAAACATACATAATCTATAGTTTATACAACCGTATACAGTTAATGTCACAAGATGTCGAGTTGTCCGTGACTGAAAGGTTCGCGCGACCGACTGGCGAGAGAAAGATCAAAGGTTTAGTCACAGATCTAAAGGGGCGTCAGCGAGGCTTTCAACCCCAAGCGTAGCAAGTAAAAGTAAAAAAGAAAATTCACTCACCGCCTTCAGTTCGAGTATTTCATCTAGTTTATATGAAATATGTAATGTCTCCAGGGGACAGAAAATTTACTACTATTATCTGGCTTTGTTTATCAATAGTAAAAATATGAGATAGAGACTTAAAGAATAAGACCTGATTTAGTTGGACCACAGACATGGATTCGATCCTACGCATTTGCTCTCAGTTCTGTTTTGCTTGATGTCCATACTTTGTCAAGAACTAACCCTCCAAACGTCCAGCTCGCCAGCCTTTTAAATTGGGTTCAGCTAGGAGAACGGAAATATTGTTGAGGTACAAAGCCTCTTCAAATAAAAACTGGAATTAATCTTACAGAATTTTAATTTTGACAAAAAAAGAATAAACTTAGTAGAATTGTCACAAAGATACTAGCACTAATTCGATCTTATCAAGTATCCTGCTATCTTGTCAGAAAAGGAGTAGATAGATTCGCCTATCGCCCTTTTCACACTCCTCTCCGGTCTTTTGAAAAAGAGTAGAAGTTTATCCCTTGTTTTCTGTTTAGGACTGGGCCTCAGCTTCCTTCTAAAATCTGCTTCTGCTCTACCCGCTCAACGCTTGTTCTTTCCTACGCCAATATAAGTTCAAACAGTTACCCACTAGCTTGAGTGAATCTTGTGTCTTTCATTCGGTGAACATTAGTAAAAAAATAAAAAAAGAGGGCAAAACTAAGTAAATATGCGAAAATATCTTCTATATACTGTCCCCCTTCAGGATGTGGCCGATTATGTCTCTCCTCAACTACCTATATTTTTTAGCTCTCTGCAGCCATTGATTGATCTCAACCGCCCTATTCTGCGATCCATTCATACAAACTCGCTCACTTGCTTGTGAGTGTCGAATTGCCCAAACCCTCCTTACGCATTATATTTCCAATAAATTTTAGCTGTCTCTTTTTTATTCTGATTATAAAGGTACTTTTTTGTTTCCATTTTCTCTAAAAGATTCTCTAAAACTCATATGCTCTGTCCATAGTAATCTTAGCATTCTTCTGTAGAATAATATTTCTGTTTCCTCCAGTTTTCTCTTCAACTACGAGCCTATGCTCGTAGTTGAAGAGAAAACTGGAGGAAACTGTCTTCTATCCACTGTCATCTAAAAGGATTGATATCACATAGCCTCTCAGCATTCTTTTTTCTTTTCTTCTTTTTTTTTTTTTTGCTTTTAGCGAAATTTTCCTGTTTTTCGTACTTTGCTAAGCTTTTAGAATGAATCTTGAAATTCCAATACAACTGTCGAATTTTACTTTTTCTGTTAAAACATTCCCCCGATAATTAAACTGTTGTACTTGTTTGATGAGGAAAGACGTTAATATCATACAATGCAAAACATATTCATATAATAGCTAATAGATATTGATTTATGTTTTCAGATAACGCCAGGGTGTTTTGTAAAAATAATCATAAATGATCATCCATTTGAACCAATGAATAATTCGAGTTCATTTTTTAAATGTATTTTTATTTTTATATATCGATTGATCATTTAGTTTGGGGATAGATAAATATATGTTTTTTTTTGGGTTTTTTTTTAAATTTAAATCTTTTTATGCATTTTTTAGTTTACCCTTCCTTACACAATTAGATTTAAGAACACAGGATTCTTTAATTTAAAATTTGAAAACTTAACAATATCTTTCCTTCATTTTACTTCTATGTATAAATGCAACTTACAAAATAAAATTTCCACATTTACTTTGATAAAGCCTTTCAGGGACTAGATGCATTATTAAAAATAAAGTTTTCCTTTTGTCTTTTTTTATATTTTTTCATACTGAGAAGTAACCCCTCATATCTCTCTACGACGCCCTATCTCTGGTAGCTCCATGAAACCTTTGTCCTTTTAATATCTCTCTCGGCCCTTCTTCTAACACCAATTTACTCGATTTTCTCATTCACCCTTTTTGCTTCAGTATATCATGCGAGTATCGAATTTCAAAAGCCCTTTTTTCTCCTCATGTGTTCCTGAAATTAAAACTATCTCATTTTATGTGCTTTTTGCTCACATTTTCTTTAAAATTTACTCGTTACTCATATAGTATTCTCAGAATGTTTCTGTAGAACCACAAACTTCAAGATTACTCTTCATCTTTCAAGGAGACTATTGGTATTTTTTTATATATAATTAATTCTTGTTTATTATTGCGTTGCAAGTTGGCTGCCATTTTAAGTCTATTCCACCTCCTTTAACACAGAATAAACCTACTGATTATTACTGCTTTCCAACATCATTCTCTGGGTCGACAAATTCTCCAGCGCTTAGAATTAACAACGAAAAATCAGGCACAGAAAAGTAGGTTTTAATAGGATTTAAACTAGCAACACACAAAAATCGATATGAAATAACGAAAGAGAAAATTCTTCATTTAAATTTTCATTACAGAAATGGTTATGATGCTAATTTCTCCTTCTTTCTTCTTTCTAAGTTGAGGTAGAGTAAATGTGAAAAGCATTGAAAAGAAGATTATTCCTGATTTGTTGATGCCTTTAGCAGTTATACTTAATGTTTTGCAAAGTTTATATGGTGACTGAGGCGTTTGATATGAATGATAGAAGAGACAGTAGCAAGTTCATGTATACGCAGAGGGCATGTAAAAAGAGAAACGGAATTTCTGTTCATTGCATCTGATAATAAAACATTCGAAGCAATTGCATCATAAGAAAAACATTAAAACAGAGAAGAATAAAGAGCACCGTCTTCATAGAGACTGAGTAAGATAAGCGAATGTAGAATGCTTGTCCAGAGAAATAATAGAATGGAATTGTTATAACATTTTGTTCTTGTGAAACGAAGTATTGATTATAAGAACATGTTTATCAAGCTAGAGAAAGTGTTCGCTAGGCATATTCACTCTTCTGTTATGTGCTATATCCCTTCAGGGTATGGGCAGTCACAACTGTACACAACCTCTTGCTTGTTACCGTTTTCTTTATATCTTCCTAATTGTTCACGTGTTCTGTCCATGTTATTCTTAGCATCCCCCTGTTAAACTACGTAACTGTCCCTTCGTGTCTCTTCTTCATCTGTAATGACATTGTTCAGCATTTACTACATGACAGAAGAATGCATATGACATTGGAGTTCAACACATTTTTGTGATCATTGCACCCATTTAATCGTCTCGCATAACCTTTTTTGCCATCCACCAAAATGGCTGATGCTAACCTCCAGAAGAGTAACATATTACGCCTTCTCGAGCTAATATTTTACCCTGAAATGAAGTGGAAAGATTATATTGAATCAATTGCTAAGCAAGTTGCTAGGAAAGTTGGTTCACTAGCTAGACAATTTTTCACGTTAGAATCTATCTTACACTTTTATAATTCTACCAATTGTCCTTGCATTGAATATTGCTATCACATTTGATCTGGCGCTTCTGTCATGTACTTAGAGATTCTAGACAAAATACAAAGAAGAAAGTTATTATTCCTGATCTGGCAATTTGGCTTCAATTTCTTTCCCATTCCCGTAACATAGCATTCCTATGCCTTTTCTATAAATATTCTCTTTGGTAATTGTTCTGAGCTTTTCATTTTTGGTACCTAAACTGTATGAATTTACGCGCAGTAATAGATTGCCGGCAATAGCTTATCATTTTATAGTTGAAATGGCTAGATGCAACCGTAATTACTATACTGCTTCTAGATGTCTAGTTAATTTTGATCTTCGAAAATTTAACTGCAATGTCAATCGTTATCTTCTGTCGTCTTAATTCCTGTTCTTTTAATATTCTCTCTCCTTAATAATGTTTTCTTTTTCTCATACTCGTCCACAGTCAGTAACCCCTTGTGTCTTAATTGCTTTATTGTCTTGCTTTGGATGAAATGATTAAAAAGAAACCTGGAAGGCATCATTCACTCTTCCGATGCCTCTTCGGATCTTGGTGTAATCATTTCTGTTGTCTTTTACTATACAAAGCACATAGATAACTTTTTGCACCTGCTTCAATCTCATGTCTTCATTTTGAAACTCATACCATTTTCTATCACTGTTGCTAATGAACACATATTCTGGGGTTTTTTTTGAGGGGGTTCATATTTAATGGATAGTAAATGATGCACAAAGGTCAAAAAGGTCAATAAATCAAATTGATCTTGTGTCGATGTACAAGTTCATAGTGAATTATAAAACAAAAAAAAAGCATGAGGACTTCAAGAAAAACGTATTCATTTATCCCTCCGTTAGTTTAGTGGCGTGTTTGATAAGCACAGATTCTTTTAATATTAAGCAAGTGGCATTTCAAATTTCTATCAAGTACTTTAGCACAGTAGTTTTCTAAATACCTTTATAAAGTGACTAAAAGAAGTTTCTGATTTTAGCCGTAATATTTGTGTGAATTACATTTTTATTTATTTATAAAATGAAACCTATTTTTGTATATTTATACATACAAAACTTGCAAATTCGTGTTCGTAATATTGGCCTTTTAATTCGATCATTCGAAATAAGAGCATTTTCTTTTTTTTCCTTTTTATACAATACAACCAGAAAAAATGACTTGTTTTACGGCTCGTCAAGCATTTACAAATTATTTAAAGCCAGAAAATATTTTAAAACTGTAAATGTTTTTGGAAATAATAATGATTTACTGTTAACCCTACCTATTAACCCTTTGCTGGGAGGAAAATGTGGATTCATGCCTTTTCTAATGATATACACACGTGAGTGAATATAACGAACCCGACTGGAATTGAAACTCGGCCGTCTGATTTCCAATTCCGACCCGTGATCCATTACACTACAAGTACATCCAACCGTACCTGGTAGCCTCAAGCGGTTACCGATATATGTACTAGCTCAACATTGCTTAACTTCGGTGATCTTACGAGAACCGGTGTTTCAATGTAATATAGTCGTAAGCCTGTAAAACCAGAAAGAACATTCATTCATTTAATATATAACAAAGCATTACGACCTAAAGGATATATTTATATTTAGAAATGGGTGATTGAAAACATCACTGTTTTTATGCTGCCACAGTGTCCCACAGTATTAACGGAGGATAAACAGACATTGATATATAAATTAGGAGAGGCTATTGTTCATTAAATAAAACAAATTATGACTTATCGTCGGTACATAGTGATTTAGAGGAGATTATATATTACTCATTAACAATGGAAATGTGTCTTGTTCAACCTGCTAACGTAAATGAATCATTAAAAAAAAAGTCGGTGAAATATCGTCTGATTGTTACTTTCTTAAGTTGTCCGAGTTTCTTAGCTAAAGTATTTGTCATTATTAATGATTTTCAACGTGTATTACTTTCATTTTATGTTTGGTGCTATTTACCGCAAACAATGTGTCGTTTTTACATTTATTCTACGGCTGTGAATTAAGCAACATTGGTCGAAAATAATAAATAAGCCCCCGACGAGATTCGAACTCACATCTCTTAAACCGGGTACAATATAATTAAAAACGATCTTTGATTGTTTAATTGATCCATTCATTTTCTACGGTTTATCAATTTAAATAAACTAACCCTGTTTTTATATATAGGTACATTCAAAGGTTTAAAATGATTTTTTTAAATAAAAAATTTTTCTTGAAGTTTTTATTTTTGTTTTAATTTCAAGCCAATGGATTAAGTATTATATTTCCAATAGGCAAAATACTTTGCTGTATTTCAAAACGAATTTAATTTGATTGGAAAGATCGTTAAAACTCAGTATTTTTTGCCATTTTTAGACAAGGTAAGCACATTGTAATTATCTTTATTAAAAATATCTCAAAAATAAAATATCCTTTTCAGAAACTTTATTTAAAGAATATAAGACGGTTTACAGTTTAATTAATCTGATTTGAAACAAATATTACTTACTTTTAGTTTAAAATATCGCAGAAATGTACTTTTTTAACGCAGATGCTTTTATTAGTTGTTAACAGCCGGAAATTTAACTATTTTTTCAAGGTAAGCGCCATTTTTTATATGTTTTTTAATTACAAAGTAATCTTAAAAATGTAGGAAAATTTTCAACGTTATTTAATGTTTTATTGAATTTATGTACTTTGGCTTTAAATTTATTATTAATTATTGCACGTATTTTCTGATGAAATGTGTATTTATAAAAATGAACACGTTTAGACACACACAAAAGAAATTCAATTTATTTTTAAATAGTGTAGGTCAATGAATTATATCAAGCTTTTCCATTTATGGTTAGTAAATATACTTTTTACATAATAACAATATCATCTAACCGGTACAAATTAATACAACAATTTAAAAGATTCAAAACATTATAGATTATTCTAATTAAAATATTTAAAAAAATGAAAACAATTTTTATAAAAATTCATTATTCATCAAAATGTTTTTCTTAAGTCAATAGTAGCCATACATATCTTATTAATAAATGCAATTAAAATTTTTATAATTAAATAATGTCTAATTTTATTTTTTTTATATTTTACGATTACGAGCAGATTTTCAGTAACTAGAGGTTCCTGTTTTACATTAAAGAAAAATTGATGATTTAAAGTCTCAAACCATTAAGAAGTACAAAATAAATTTCTTGAAATTTTATAAAATTAAATGTGTCGGGTAACAGATAAAAAAAAACAAATGCTTTACCAAGAATTTCGAAAAATGAAACATGTATAAAATAATGAATGTCATGAAAGTTTCATTACAATACGACAATTAGATGATTTTTGCAAGAATTTCAAAGACCAATGTGGTTTTCGATGCAAAAAAAAAAAAACGCTAACATTTTCTGTAATAATTTATGGTCATGTGCTAACGCAAAAAAAAAAAAAATTAACAAAAAGTTCGAATGTTTGAAAAAAGATAAAAATATAATTAAATAATTAAAAAATCCTTTTATTTGTGATCTTAATAGATACTTTTACAAAAAAACTTTGTTTTTATTATATTTGGAACAATTTTAATCATGTATGCTCATTTTGTAGTGAAACTTTTGAGGTAACTATGTAAATACACAGACCCACACAAACACACACCCACATGCACACACACACACACATATATATATATATATATATATATATATATATATATATATATATATCGAAAAAGTGCAAATTTTAGTAAGGTTCGAAATTTGCTGAAAATTAGATACTTTTTCATAATTTAATTAGCTGTGATAGTTGTATTTATATTTATGATATAATTGATTGAAAATATCCTTTTTTAAAAAAAAATAATTTCGAGATGACAGTTAAATTGAGATTTTGATAATTCTTTACAGCCCTAAATTTTTATGATATCCTTCAAGTGTTTATTAATGTCAGCTGACCATCGCTAAACTTCGAACTAAGCAAGTAATTTAGGTAATTTCTGAAATGTTTGACATACGTCAAAAATATTTTAGTTTAATTGCCACTCATTATAGCTTCGTATCGATCTACTGACAATTAACTGTTTTCCTTATGATTTACGTTCCACTTTTAAAGGTATTTTTTTTTAAATAATTATCTTAATAGTTTCTACTTACATCCTGAAAAATAAGGCAATTAACGCAAAATAGATAGTTGTCCTTATAAAGTGGAATTAGTTTTTCGCTAGAGTTAGAATTTGTTCCATAGACTAATATATTAGGGTAATGAGACGTTGAAAAAAACCGTCCCTCGTACGGTCACTG
This sequence comes from Acanthosepion pharaonis, assembly GCA_903632075.3. Lineage (NCBI taxonomy): Eukaryota > Metazoa > Mollusca > Cephalopoda > Sepiida > Sepiidae > Acanthosepion > Acanthosepion pharaonis. Next base: position 2,006,904 of record CAHIKZ030001768.1, on the reverse strand, counting down.
AAGTTAAGCAATGTCGATCTTAATTAGTACCTAGATGGGTAACCGCCTAGCAATACCAGGTGTTATAATCTTGAATATGTAGATGGGGCAATGGATAACAAGTTAGAATTGGAGAGCCGAGTTCCAATTCCAGTTGGGTTCGTTATATTCACTTACGCGCAAATACCATTGGGAAAGATATGGATTTATCTCATCTCCACCCAAATATGGAATGATTATTAGGACAAGTATCAGTAAAAGTCATTATCTCCAAAAAGTTCTTTGCAATGTAATTAAACAAATATTTGCTGGTTTTAAATAATCGTCAAAACGTCAAACAAATCAATCAATCGGGTTATGTGTTCGATCCTCACTTGGTATCTCCGGTCATGGCTTTGTGACAAACCAAGAAAAGCTCTGTAATAAATATCACTGGCAGTCCTACTCTTGAGATTATGCAAGCGATTGATCTCATCTTAACACGTAAACTTATTGTGTACTTCATTAGCAGTCTATATTTTAGACCAGGTGTCGACAACTCCCGGCCTTTGGGCCAAATCTGGCCTACGAAGGAGTTTTTGTTCGGTTCACTAACTTAATCGAAACTCAACTCAATTACCCTACTCTTTTCTTCTTTCCTTTTTATCTGAACAAAAACGAACCCATGGAAACTAAGAAAAGAAATGTGGATTTCGAGTGCCGAAATTTTAACGAAGGCTGAACACAACTATTTTTTTCATAGGGCACTTCGGAAAATGCGCTTGCTTAATTTGTCAAGAAATCATTGCCGTGAAGAAAGTTGCAAATATTAAACAGAACTATGAAACTCATCATAATCATTATAACAATTTCATTGAGAAGGCAAGAGAAGACAAAGTTGCATTGCTGAGAAAGGATTTAACAAAGCAATGATCATTTTTCATTAGAAAGGCTGAAGAAAATGACAGAAGTACTTGTGCTAGCTACAAGGTGTCAAAACTAATTGTAAAAAGAATGAAACCTTTTAATGATGCAGAGTTCTTCAAAAAGTAACAAGGCAAATTGAAAAACTGGCAACAAATGTTAGAAGTGGCTTGGAGTACATTTAAAAAAAATCTGGAGTATTATTCCATTATTACTGATGAAACCACAGATATGATGGATACTTGTCAACTTGCAGTGTTTCTGGGAGTGTTGACATTAACCTTTCATATTGTGGAAGAATTTATACAATTAATTCCTATGAAAGATACTAGCACTGGAGCAGATATTTTTGAAACTGTAATAAAATGGATAACTGAAATGAATCTTGATTCTGCAAAGCTTACTTGAGTAACCACAGATGGAGAATCACCAATGATTAATGAGAAAAATGTGTTTGTTACATTGCCCCAAAAGAACTTTGATATTGATCACAAACTAACCAAACTTCTTTGCAATATCCATCAGGACGCATGATGTGAGACGTCATTGAATTTTAAGGACAACTTGGCACTAGTTGTTAAAAAATGAATTTTATACTATGAAGGGAACTAAATCCTCGTCAGTGTCAATAATTTCTAGAACAAACTGAAACAGACTATGGCGACCTTACATATTTTTCAAATATTCGATGGTCTAGCTACAGAAAAGGCTGGAACGAGTATATGCATTGAAAAAAGAGAGTGCTATGTTTTTTGGAGAACAAAGACCAAGATAATTCTTGCTTTCAGGATCCAGGGTTGTTTGTCAACTTAGCATTTTTAATGGACATCACGACCCATATGAACATTTTGCATCTTGAGATACAAGGAAAGAGAAATCTTATATTTAAGATGTTTGGTCAAATTACTGCTATTGAAAGAAAACTTTGAAATACTGTGGGGATAACATCTTTAGAAAGGAAACTATTCTCATTTTTCAAATTTCCAAAATCACAAGAGAGATACATTACCAGACGTGTTTGTGAGCTCTATTCAGAAGTTGAGAAGCTAGTTCTCGTCCCATTTTGCTGACTTCAGGTAATATGAAAATCAAGTTAAATTATTTGGTATTCCTTACAAAACAGATGTGGCGCAAGTGGCAGAAAAATATCAGTTTGAATTAATCGACTTACAATGCGACGAATTTTTTTAAAAATCAATATTCCATTCCGAATCCACTGCTGACTTCTACATGAAATATGCTGTACGAAGCGGATAATATAAAAGCCTATTAAATAAAGCGAAAATGATCATGTCCTTGTTTGGAAGTACATATGCTTGTGACCGAACTTTTTCGAAAATGAAATATACGAAAAGTCTTTTAAGAACAGGGTTGGGTGGTGACCACTTGGCGGATATTTTACTCCTGTCATTGATAAATATTTCATTTGATGTGGAGAAGCAGACACAAGTATCGCATTAAATAATTTGTTTTCTAACCATATTTCGCTGACGTTATTTGTTATCCTGTTACTCCTACAGTAACATAAAGAACCTTATTTAAATAATATAACATTAACTTCGTTGTTTTTTCTTTAAACATCCAGATCAAGGCAGCCTTTTCGATGGAGCGGCTTGAGGGCGAGATAATTTATTATAATACATTTGATATCATAGAACCATTTCAAGACACTGCATAGCTGTCTAGCCCGCTCTCTTCAAAAGGTTGCCGACTCCTGTTTTAGACTAAGGTAAATTTAATGATAGTGCATCTCACGAGTGGAACCATATGTCAGTCTAAGTTACTGTGTGCCAAATATAGGGAGACTGTTCTACAAAGACAATCATTTCTCATGAACTACCATTTTGTGGAGCGAACTTACGTAGGAGAACTTCCTTGACCAATACAATCGAACCTCTTTATACAAGGGTCAATCATTATCTTTTCTCCTTATCTTCAAAATCTGCACTTCCTACAAATTCCCATTTTGTGCATATCACACATTTTATTCATCGTTACCATATTAGCACTTACCCTCTATCTTAAGTGGCTCTCTAGCGTTGTGTTGCATGGATTTTTTGTATAAAATGTACCGGCACAATTAAATGATGTCCCTCAATTTCCCACCCAACTCAGAACGGTGTTTTGTTTGGGTTTATTATTTTTCACATAATTTTCCTCTTGGTACGATTTTTTTTATTCCAATTTATTTAAAATGTACAACTCACAGGCATTACTATTCCAGACGGCACTTGCATTGACTACAAAAGAGTAGACCTAGTAAATAACCAGTATTATTTGCGTTCTGCCAAATTAAGCGAAACCCGACTTATTTATTTTAATCTTATATCAGGCGACAATAAACACCACAATCAAAAATAACTTCTAAAATGTTTATTAGAATGCCGTATCATAATTTCAAAAAGAGGAAAATAATATTCACTTGAGAAAAACGGTCTTTAAAACTCAACAAAAATAAAAAACCTGCCTCCCAGAAGAAGTTTGGATTTTAGCGCGTATCAGCCATTGGATGGAGTTGCGTCCTTGTTTATAAATCAGTATTTACGTCGAGATTTTGTTGACGTTTGTCCAGCGCGTGGATATGAATGTTATTTGGGATCCGTATGTGCATGAATCCGTAATTTTCGACTGGTCGACGTCTCGCATACTGGTGTGCAATATCCATGTTAAATTGGGAAAAGCCTTGAACGATGATTGTCTTTATTTCCTGTTGTCTCAGCTGATTGAAAGGAACTTATGTGCAACATGACGAAGTCACGTCCTTTCAACAAGCACCTACTAATAAAATGCAATAAACGCACGTATTTCGGGCGGGCTTTTGAAAACCTTCATGCTTACCCACACTCACAAACAATCCCCCGTCTTATTTTAGTTAAGGCGCTATTGACTAGGATTTAATAGCCAATTTCTCTCTTTTGTCTTATCTCTCTTTTTCGCCGTCTTTCTTCATCACTTTATCCTCTCTCTCTCTCTTTCTCTCTCTCTCTATCTTTCTCTCTCTCTCTCTTTCTCTCAATATTTGGACATTCCCTACCACCAAACAGAATTAGCTCGATGAAAAGTTATCAGTCCTACCAAGAAGTCTTTATAAAAAGATTTCTGATATTTGGTCAGATTTTGAGAAACCCATCGACCTGAGAACATTTCAGCATCTCCCATTGCATAATTGTCTATACCAGCAATATCTACATCAAACTCCCGACTACAAGAGCTCTGTTTTCTTTTGACCGCACATAAACACTTTTTTTTCTGATTTAATGCATTTCTATAACAAAATTATTTAAAGCGATTTCTTTAGTAAAATCATTTACTTCACTTCACAGGTAAAATTATTTGCGGTGTTTTCTCTTTAGTAAAATATCATTGAAAATTCATTTGCATTATCGATATAACAGCTCTTTTCTATCATTAAAGCTTGTCTTTATTCCAGACAATCAAGATTTTTCAATGCATATCAATAGCAAATACTTTTAATATGGATTTACAGTTTTAGACGAAAAGATATTCGCAATGCTTCGCTAA
>CAHIKZ030001768.1:1967500-2000000 GCA_903632075.3 Acanthosepion pharaonis | reverse complement strand
GAGTTAATAAATGCTTATTAATCGCACTCGGCTTTGAAAGGTGACATGTAAAAATGCAGTGGTGTGTCCGATATAGGTAATTGATTTTTGACAAATAACTCAGGCTTGTACTGGCCATTGAAATTGGTGCACTATATTGGTCACCGCTAGCTTAGATTTAGTAGGATTATTTCGGTTGGTGACGATGAGGTTTACTGTCTGCTATTTTCTATAATAAATTATATGTTTTATATGTTCTTTTTTTTAATGTTGCAATTATAACCATGGAAAACTTCCATATACTTTAACTCCTGAAAAATGTTAGAATATTGGAAAAAGTCAATAAAAGTTTAATCAAATTTTCCTTGTCGACCGTTTTCAATGAATATGTATATATATATATATATATATATATATATATATATATATATATATATATATATATATATATATCGAAGATAGTGCCGGTGTTTATAACACTATGGTCGATGTAATATATAAGACCTATATTACTAAATATACGTATTATCCCCCACTGTTAGCACAACTCGAAGTTTCATGCATAACGCAATCTTCAGGTACTGAGTATGGAGTGACCGTTATGCAATTTGAATTTTAATATATTTGGTTATTACAATGTTGTGTAATTATATATTATGCTGGGATTAAAGTATTTTAATTTGATAAATTATATTTGACAATTGAAATAAGCGGTATTTATATATCTATGTAAGAAAAAAAGAAAATTTAAAATTTTTAAAAACTATTTTTGAGTGATGAATATTCATTTTTAAAGTTTTTAAATTTTTTTAATTAAAGGGATATTATTTGTTCTTATTAAAACAAAAACATAAATTTTATATTTAAACCGTAATTTGCATTAAAAATTAACCTGGGTATACAAATTAAACAGCTATTCATTTTTATGATTACATATTCATTTCTCTTCTTTAATAAGCTAGCATTATTTAAGGGGTTTAATATCACCAATTTTTCAACAAAACGTAAGTTATATTTATTTCCTTTTACGTTATAAGATTTAGCTCTAGATATAATTTCCCAGTTGATTGATGTTGTGATGGCATCATACATTAATTGCCAGAAGTATTTGGAGAGAGCAGTACAGTTTTTGTTTTTTTTATATATTACCTAAGGTCATTCAATAAAGATAAAAACGAAATTTCCAAGGATTTTCAGTGGAAGAAACGTAAAATTTAACATCGTTACCGGAATGTAACATTTTGGTAACTAGATATATTACAATTCAAATTGCGTAACGGTCTCTCCATACTCATCACTTGAAGACTGCGTTGTGCATGAAACTCTGAGTCGTTCTAGCGTTGAGATATATATATATATATATATATATATATATATATCAACATCGCCGGAATCTTCCTTAGATTAGTACGCAAAAACTTTAACCATAAACCTTTTCTCAAAAAATATTCAACAAGAACAACATTAAGATTAGTTACAGTAAAAAACTTCACCAATATATAGCCCAGCTTAATAGTGTAATCCTTAATAAATGTTTAAATGCAGAAATAATTAAAACGGTAGCTATGATGAACAAAAATGCAATTGCCGAAAAGAGAACATCTGTCCTTTGAATAGCAAATGTATGTATAAAGGATTTATATTGGGTTACCAAAACAGATAGCTACACACCAGCAGTGAATTGAGAACTAGTTGCTAGAACCAATCCATTCTCAGGCAGTGGAGACAGGTGCAATCTATGTTTACAGGAAAAATTATTCATCCTAAAAATATTAATAATCCAAAATTTACTAAATAAACGAAATGAGCTTATGTCTAGTTGTATGCACAGAAAATAGTTTCTCTTAAAATATTGTAATCCTGGATAACCCACTTCCCGTCTTAATTTAAATTAAAATTTTAATTTTCCGCCCACTTTTATTTCGGGTCATACACAGATTATCTCCCTTTAACCAGTCAAACGTCTTTTATGAACAACGCCCAGTGTTCAAATTTTAAATGTTAAGCGTACTTCAATTTTCCTTTTTCTCTCTCTTTTTTTCTATTAGTGACTCCTACCTCCACCTCATTTCCTGTACTTAAACCCCGGTATTGCTTTAGTACTATTTTTGTACTATTTTAATTTTGAACTATGAATCAGCGTCCATTTCATGAACATCTGTATACTTTTTTTAAAAATAAGCAATAAGCTATATCTCGTGCCCGATGAGTTGGGTAACCAACAAAACTCGAGGTGCACACCAAACGTAGGTATATGCGTATTTATTAATATATATTTCTTAGCTCTGTCTATCTAATCACTATTATATCTACACCTCTTGCCTAAATTTGGTAATTATTTTTTTGCTTACCAGAGTATGCACGCCAGCCCGCGCGCATATGGTTGCTAATATATAGTTATCTCATTTACCTAACCTTATACATATATATATATATATATATATATATATATATATATGAACAATATACATATATATATGTATATATATATATATATGTGTGTGTGTAAGCAATTAAGAAAAATAATTAAAGAATAGCAATAAGAACATATGCATTTACGCTTTTCAGCCATTAAGATGAACCACACTACCCAGCATCCTCCATGATTTAACTTGATTTTCACAGTCACCCATGAGATTAGTTTTAAGGGTTCTTAAATTTTAGTTCTTAAACATTTTGAAAACCAGACGCTGTTGTTAATGCTGTATAAAGAAACATTGTAAAATAAAGTCTTTGCATTACCTTTGACAAAGTCTATAAGCAGACGAATAATTTTCCTTTTTTATTTATTCATATATATATATATACCGAGTGCGGTAAATAAATTATCATCTAAATTATGCAAAAAAGTGAAAATAATACTGATACCTCATTTTAAGATATATATTTACCAAAATTACACAAAAATATCCTGAAATACTAAAGTGTAAATTTTTTCAATATATAATCGCCATGACTTCAATCTCCTGCAACTCTTTTGGACGGTCTGCTTACTTAAGTTGGTGAAAGCTGACAAAATTCTTCCATTCATCTTTAGTGCTTTGTTGGTTTCTTGCTAAACTGCGCCCTACACATAATAATCAAGGGGGTTACGTTTAGGTGGCCAGGTGTAAGTGGTAACCTGATCGCAGAAACTGACAGCTATGACTGGGTACTCCTGCTTGTGTGGTATGGTGCAGTCACTAGTTGCTAGACATTGGGTCTTCCAGCAGACTCCTTCTCGATCCAGGGCAGCACTAACTCCTCAAGGCAATTGATGTAAGCCTCCGAGGCTTGAGACACTGTAGGATGATAACATCACCATCACTAGCACTAGTGATCACTCCAAACACCTGCGTAATCACCATTACACTCATTCAACTCTTTCCGAATCTTATGCACTGTCCACAGTTTGACACCCAGACACTCCGAAATTTTCGGTATTGGAGCTTTTGGTGCGAATGCCAAGAAGTACAGCATAACGTTTCCAAATTTTTGGCGGAGTGAATTATGTCACGGTGTTTTTTTTTTTTTTCCACAGACGCTGCCCAACTGTGCTGTCGACCTAATAAAAAAACAAACAACGCGCATGCGTGAAATAAATATATAAAATGCCCACAATTTACCCATCGCAGTACATATATATATATATATATATATATATATATATATATATATATATATATATATATATATATTTCCGGGTTGGTTTTGGTAAATGAAACTCTCCATGACGAAGAATTTTCGGTTAAAACTAGCCATTCTCAAAGATATTTTCTAATTGTTATGTCGTCAGTTCAATTTTTTCTGTTTGTTGGATTAAAAGAATTTTATGAAAAAAATACTGGCCACATAACAAATAATCGTTTATGAAAATGGCAAGTGTTAACCGAAAGTACTGAGTCGGGAGGAGTTTTATTAACCAACACCAACTCAGCAAGCCCTCTGATTGGGAGATTGGACGTTTTGAGAAGTTGGGAACCACCTCTAATTGCTGTTGTTCCGGGGTTCTCCCTGATCCGGGATGGTAGCATCTATTCGGGTCCCAGCTATGAGCAAAATAGGGAACACCCAAACAAAAACAAAACTATGAAAGTATAAAAATAACTTTTTATAGTAAAAATGCCAGCAATGGATTTTGATAAAAAATATAAAATATTAAAAAAATTAAATAAAAGATAGATAGATAGATAGATAGATAGATAGAAATATGCATGGATATATGTGTTGACATTCCGTTTCACAGGTTACATTTTCTGAATAATTATTTAACTATTTCTGTGTTAATATGTTTGGCATTGTATATGTATTTTAGAAATATACATACACAAAATTTATATTTCTTTCACACTAACACACACACGTGCACATAAACATATAGAGAAGGAATGAAAGTGAGCGAGGAGCCACTCGTGTTACCACTCGTTCAGAGTTCATAGCAATATCCAGCAGACACCATTAATACATAAATCTAAAGCGTTAAGACCTTAAAAGTCTCTACAATGAGGTTATTGGCTATTGAAAAGTGCATAACGCAAGACTGTTTATCATTCAAACACAATAGCCTGGCCTTGAATCTCTTTTCTTTTGTTTAATCACATCTCTTTCATTACTTTCCATCAGGGATTTCAATTATGTCTACCTGCTGATGTTACTTTCTGTCTGTTGATATCTCTTCACGCGACTTTCACGTCTTCGTAGTGAGTATGGGTGACAATTAAGTCATCTCCAGTCTTATAACGAATGGGCGGGCGCGTGTCTGTACTGGATGTTTGATTATCGATGGCAACCGAACCATTACGTAGTTCAACGCTTTGATTTATTTCTGACAGTTGCTTTGTCGACATCCTGTAAAAAAAAAAACGAAACCGCTGTTTAATTGGCTTTCAAATTTACTTTCTCTCATATGAACGCAGGATAGAGTTTTAATATTTTTGTTTAATAATTAACTAATCATTAAATAGCATAGTAATATAGAATCATTAATGGATCGGTGAGTAGCACGATACTTAAAATAGTTATATCAACGTGTTTTTTAAAAAAAAACCTAGTTAAATATTTTCGATGACTGATCTTTATTCTTATTTTCTCACAGGATACTTGAATCCGCTTGGTTTACTGAAGATATGAAGGTAATTTCATTTTTAGCTTTTAGTATATTCTAGTTTTTCAAGCTTAAACGAGTTATATTAAGCATTACCAAACGGGTAGAGAAAGTCATTGACGTTTTCCGGCTTTAATTTTGTGGATTTAATCCAGTTTGACTTCGGAAATTAATCTTTCTTAATAAATGTGAATCCCAAGGTGTATATTAATAGCAGGTTAGGTTTCGTTAGTCTTTCAAGGAAAACGCAAATCTGAAGACGCGTTGAAATAGCGAAAGATACCTTCCAAAAGTTAAGCAAATAATTAGAAAAAGAAAAATATAGTTGGAAACAAAGAAAAGAGTACTAGACTGTTAAGTAATATCAGTCCTCCTATATGGCAGTGAGTGCTGGAAAATCTCCTCAAAGATAAAAAGATATACTTGAGGCAACAACTATATAGTTCTACAGAAGGCTGCTGAAAATACCATGGATTCAACACGTGAGCAACGACAAAGTTTTAGAGAAAATGGGAATTAAAAGGACACTTAGGATCATAAAGAGACAATGGAAATTTCTAGGGTATATTATGAGAAAAGACGGGTTGGAAAATTTAATACACACAAGACTTTGAAGGCAAGAAGGATAAGGGAAAACACAGAAAACCTACCTAAGGAGTTTGCGTAAATGATTGGCAGAACAGGGATTAGAAAAGATAGCCAAAAGACAAACATTGTTAAGAACTACACGAGACAGGAAGTTGTGGAAAACAATGATCGCCCACGTCCTAGAAGGAGACGGCACAGAGAAGAAGAAGAACAAGAAGAATTCCTGTTTTTAGTGACACGTAGAAAATATTATGAATGTGGAAGATAGGTCGTTGAAGATGTTGACAGTGCCATTGACATAGACGAGAGACAATCTGTCCGACGAAGGGAACAGAGTCAAAAAATTGGATCGAATCAGGCTAACTCCCTTATTTGATATAGGCCTTCTCAACCTGAATTTAAATCTGATATTTACTAAGTATTGTTTAGTATGACACCATACCGATTGGGTGATGGAATTAAGGTTAGGCAATTTATATTACATCAATGGTAATAATAGTATTATTTGGAATTCATTGACAAAGCAGCCAGTAGTGCTTTTGGTTGAATTTTACAAAATTTTTCTCTTAAAAAAAATTCTCAGGAAAATATGTTTATCAAGTCCAATATCTGTTATCGCACTTTCCAATGCTGATAACTGTTTCCTTCCTAAACTCCTATTTGAAATAATGTGATATGTGACCATCTTAATTATTTCATTGTTTTCTTTTCAAATAACATGTGATATCCATTTCAGTTGTTGCTGCTGTTGGTAGTCCTCAAAGTGATGTCGTTTCTGTTATTTGGTACAGTGCTTTGCATGTAATTTTGCATCGCCTGTTCACAAAGTTAAAAAAAGAAAGGATGAGCTTTGGCAAGATCCTTAGGCTTTGCTCGCTCAAAGACTTTTTAAGCATTGATTGTAGAAAACGTTAACTGAATATTCTCTGCCTACTTAGAAAGAAAGCACCTGAATTTTAGTTATGTTCGAATACTGGCAAATATGTGAGACAATCCAAATTCTGAATTCAGATTTTGTTCTTTGATTCTGTAACAAGAATTTATAGCCACCTCACTGAAACATACGAAGGAGAATATGTGCCGAAGGAAAGAAATACCGAAAATTACCAGCGGATCTCTGAATTTTCAATTTTACTAAGGAATAACTAAAATCTCCTATATATGAAAACCACAGAATCAGTGTAACTAAGTGACTAGCTAAGACTTCCTTTCTAAGAAGTGTTATAAATTAAATACATCATGGGTCAGAAGTGTAATGTTATCGTTATAATGTTAATGTTATTGTTAATAATATCGCAAGCTTTAATATTTCATACGTGACTTATATTGGGGAAAAACGTATGACAAAGAGGAAAATGTTTTCTTGTGACGAGTTTCGTCCTTTAGGTCTTCATCGGACTAAATCTTTTATAATGTTACGACTGCATATGCGCACGAAGGAGGGATGCTGGGAATCTTTTTTTAATCTAGCCGATTTCACTTAGATTCTTCTTTATTTTCCTTCACTTTTGTTAGTAGATATCCTATTCTCTGTTATAATAGAATTTCTGCCAGAAATGGTGAAATGTTGTAAGAGCCAGGGCGCAAATTTACTGGAGATGAAAATCCGATCAAGGCACTCCCTAGCATTGTCGTCGTAGTAAATTGTTTTCTCCTTTCTTCAGAGTAACATTTCTTGCATAAAAATTATGGTCAGTCTTCTTACGATGGACAACAAACGAATTTAATGTATTCTTTTGTAAAATACCTGTTTCATTTTCGTATAATCTCTATTTAGGTTCCTTACGGTTTCTCCTATGTATTTTCGGGACAATTATTACGTGCGATGAACGAAACTCCACCTTCAGGTTTTAGCTTATTGATTTGTTTAGTATTGGCTAAATTTTATTGCTTTAGATTTAATAGTAACAATTGCTATGTTGAGTTTAGATAGATTATTTTCTCTCGTAGATATGATAGAGTTAGTTGATGAAATCGGCTAGATAAAAATAAATAAATAAAATAAAATTCCCAGCATCTACGCGTCCGTGCACATGTGTAGTCTTTCCAAAAGAACAAATTTAACCTGACAAAGTTATAAAGAACGAAACGCATCACAAGAAAATTTTTTCCACTTTGTTTATATATATATATATATATATATATATATATATATATATATATATATATATTATAAATTAATTGATTTAACCATGTTTCAAAAATAGACGCTAAAAGCCCCGAATTTAATTTTGCAATTAAATTAAAAGCATTAGTTCCATTTCATCCTCAAGCGAATTTTGGAGTAACTTTTAAAAACTACCGTGTTTTAAAGACACAGCTAAAATCACGTTTCGATGGTTACAGAATATTCTCCTTGAATTGGACAAGGGATGTCTAGGTATTCCTTATGTCAGTATCATTGTATCAGTTATTAGCTACAATTTGGTAAGGGGTAGGGATGTATTTTTCAATGAAAACTGACATCCGTTCAATGCATGTCGTCTGGATTTTTTTTTTTAAATTTATTGTTAACGGTAAAAAAATTCTTACGGCATTTTTTTTTTCTATTTATAAAAGTTACTCCAAAATTCGCTTGAGGATGAAATGCAACTAATGCTTTTAATTTAATTGCAAAATTAAATTCGGGGTTTTTAGCTTCTATTTTTAAAACATGGTTAGAACTGTGTAGCGGAAAAAACATATTTTAAATCAATTAATTTATAATATTATGCTCTGTAAATTTACATTGAGCACTATTTTGTAAAAATAAAATATCTATAAGAACACCGGATTATATATCTTTACTATTCTTTATATTATATATATATATATATATATATATATATATAAATGTGAACATTAATGTCAACACCCAGAGACTACTGACTGTTTCACGTTCTATCACTGATATTGAGCACTTTATCCCATAAATATAGTACACCTTAAAACTATATTTATTCACATATATATATATATATATATATATATATATATATATATTATTTATATATATATATATATATACGGATGCTCGTAAGAGCCAGTTGGTCAATACTTCCGGGTCAGCGATCACTGAACATTTAATAAATTGCAGGGATTGTGCGAAGAACTTTAGTCCGAATTGGTTTACCGTACTGTCCAGTTCGCACTCTCCATTTCATTTGAGGGCACTTGAGTCTCTGTATATTCGGTCCAGGGAGCCGTCTCTTTGCAAGCAAAGAGACTGTCTCCTTGGGCTTCACGTTATTACACTCTAGTGTCTATCATACTTTCCCCTCACACTCCCCGTTATAATTTTTCCCCCCTTGCACTGTGCATATTCGCACGGTTTAATATATATATTTTTTTCCCTCATACCATTAATCATTTCATTTTTAATGTTTTAATTGTGTGTAGGGTGTTTGTGTGAGTCAATATATATTGCAATAATTGTTAAATTGTTCCCAGCCGACCCTGATGAGCTTGGGAACGAAACCGGTTGGTCTGTTCTGTAAGTGTTATCATCTCTTATTTTTTATTTTTTTCATTTTTCATAATGCCTTTAGGAAATAATTTGTATCTATTCCTTTCAATATATATATATATATATATATATATATATATATATATATATATATATATATATATATATATATATATTTCTTCAGGCCTCTTGAACTGGCGCTACAGAATCACAAAGAATGTACTGTAGTAGATAACAGGAACACCTAAAATGAATTTCATATGTAACTCAAAGACAAAACATTGACATAACCAACATGTTGTCTTTCCACACTTCAAATAAAAGGTTACGAAGGAAATCCCTACCAATACGATAAAAGCTACTGCATTTGAGAAACGTAAAAATTGTTTTAGGGGAAAGTTTTTTTTATAAATTTCTACTGAAAGCAGCACTGGCAAATCTATCAATAAATGTCGAATGTTTTCTTATAAGGATACGGTAAATATTACTATTATCATTATACTTACAATCCGAAAAAAAGAGAAGAAATTTCTGAGATATATAATGCCGAAAGAAGGTCTGCAGAATGTAATATGCCAAAGTAAAATAGGTAAAGAGAGAGAGAGGGAGGGAGTAAGCTACTTATTGGGTTTGTGAGAATGAGGTGTATAAGAGGGACAAAGATTCATGGTAATGTTCTGTTACTTCGATCAATAAAAGACAGGTAATAGTGAAGTGCCATGATCGCTCATGGCCTGTAAGGTTTTGGCACATAAAAGAAAAAGAAGATAATACTGAGAATTCATTGGAAAGATATAAAATTCACAACGATAGAAATCTTTCTTATTTAAACATTTCTAATGTAATGAAAGAAAGTGATCAAATAAAAAAAAATGATGTCTCGCTGCAATCTAAGGGTAACAACTGCATGTTTTGCTGTTTTTACTGTCGTTTATCTAACTGAAACCATCACAGTCATGTGTAATTTCAGTCAAGTTTTCTTCTGCTTCTAGTGTAACATACTCAGTTACGTAATATATCACTGAAAGTGGATACGTCACGACCGACGATGTCAAAAGATTAGCGTCCTTTTGTTCTCTTAATTATGAGCAGCTGCAGATCACGATATTAGGGGCGGTAGTTCAATCGGGGGGTCTGGTTTCTTGTTCATTTTCTATTTTTCTCCCTCACCTTATCTTAAGTCCGACATTTACCCCACATCACAGTGGTAGGATGTAATACAAGGTCGTTTAAGAGTGCCCATAAGCCAAGCCAAGCACAAAAATTGCCAAGTCCCGCACGACCACTGTCACGCTGGCGTAGCTATTTCACCTACCCCACATTTTTTTAGTGCAATGAAGAAGGTCCTATAGATGGGTTAGAATCATTGGAACCAGACATCACTTAAAAGTTTTCCCTGAACACCCCGAGGACGGAAACACGACCGAGAGAAGAACAGATACTAAACACTGGTCCCAACCAGAAGGCCGGAGATTATGTGGTCGGTATTTACTCACCGCATCACGGTAATAACAGGTGACAAAAAAGTTGTTTTTAACGTGAGGTGCCCATATGCCTATATATGGGCTAAGGACTAAAATTGCCCAATCCCCCACAACCGCTGTCATGCTGGCGTCAGTATTTCACAACCCTTCCTCTTTTCGTGTAACAGGGGAGGTATTGAGGTGGGATGCTGCCGCGGTTTTGAATTTCCCTGGGACTAGTCATTTCTCAAACCTTTTCTGCGAATTGCCCAGAGATAGAAACCCGACGAAAGACATACGAAAAATATATGCAATATTGTGAGTGTAGAATAAAGGAGAATAATTTAATGTTAAGGATTAAAGTAAAAAATTATTTTATGACTACTAAACTGCCACAAAGGTTGTTGGAAATTATACCGCTAGAAAAAGAAGAGGTATTGCAATGTTTTTTTTGTTTTTATTTATCTTTTTTGTTGTTTTTCATTTGTTCGTGAATTGACTGATCAGCAACTATCCAGACGGCGAGATTTCTTTGTAAAAAGTTATTTAGAGAGTTTTGGGCTTTCAGTGAGAAATCGAGACGGTACGACTCTGAGGTACTGACCCGAAGACAGACGATGCAACCCTAGCGACTACAGGAATTCGTCAAACGACAGTGTAGGTCCCATAGGATATAGGGACAATGCTACACATATACTACACATTGGTCTGAGACTGAAAGCTGGTAAGCGTGCTTTCTCTGAATCCAGAAACTCATTTCACGTTATCTTGTTTTTCCTAAAGATATCGTAACCACAGTCGTTGGCTAAATTCAGATCCTCAAAACATTATAAAATACCGGGTACAGCGATATTAAAAAAATCAGTTTATTTGCGTTTAATTATTTATTTTAGAAAGCACATCGGTTTTATTTAACAGTTTATCCATATAAAAGTTTGGAAGGAGAAAAAAACAAACGAGAAAAGAAAAAGAAAGAATGGAAAGAGGATCGATCTATTGGGTGGCAGAAGAATTATAAACAAATATAGGAAAAGAAGAAACAAAAATAGCGATGGGGATAACGGGGAAAGGAGAGAGAAACAAGTGAATGTTCACAAAAAGCTAAAAATAGAGAAAGACTGAAAACAATAATAAAAGGAAAAGAAATAAGCGTGAAAGAAAAACAAACGAAAAGGGAATAAAAGGAAAATGAATGAAAGCAAAAAATACACAAACGAAAAGAAAGAGAGAAAAAATTGAAATGCTGAGGAAAGAAGGAAAGGGAGGGGGGAGGAAGATAGGAAGGAAAAGAAATCAAAGGAAAAGAGAAACAAACGTAAAAAATCTGGAAGAGAGCAAAAGGAGAAGAAAAGATCTGCATTAAAAGAAAAATAAAGGGAAGAAAAGTGTAGGCGGTATACTAGAGAACAAGGAAACAAAAGGGAGCAAGCCGGAAAGAAGACAGTGCAGAGAAAGAAAGAAAGAAAGAAAGAAAGAAAGACACAAATCGATTGAAAAATAGAAAGAAAGCAAGAAAGAAAGGAAGAGAGAAAAAAGAATGAAAGAAAGAAAGACACAAATCGGTTGAAAAATAGAAAGAAAGAAAGAAAGAAAGAAAGACACAAATCGGTGGAAAAAGAGAAATAAAATATGCAAGCAAGCAAGAAAGAAAGAAAGAAAAAAGAATGAAAGAACGAAAGGAAGAAAGAAGGAAAAGAAAATCGTTTGAAAAATAGAAAGAAAGTAAAAAAGACAGAAAGACACAAATCGATTGAAAAATAGAAAGAAAGCAGGCAAGCAAGAAAGAAAGAAAGAAAAGAAAAAAGACACAAATCGATTGAAAAATAGAAAGAAAGCAGGCAAGCAAGAAAGAAAGAAAGAAAGAAAGAAGGAAAGACACAAATCGATTGAAAAATAGAAAGAAAGCAAGCAAGCAAGAAAGAAAGAAAGACACAAATCGGTTGAAAAATAGAAAGCAAGCAAGCAAGAAAGAAAGAAAGAAAGAAAGAAGAAAGCAAATTAAAATTAACAAGAAAATGTAAAAGGAACAAAGAAGATTGAGTTGTTAAAACCAAAAAAAATTACATTGTAAGAATTTTGATTTAGATAATAATTTATTGATAAAATTCCTACTAATTAACCCATAGGTGGTGGGAAAGAGGTGGATTCATTCCATTCCCCGTGGTATTTGCGCTTAAGTGAATATAACGAACCCGATTGGAATTGGAACTCGGCTCTATGATTAAAATAGGTGAGCCGTTATCTGTTACATCTGTACATCCACGCTTACTGTACCTGATATTCCCAGGCGTACCCATCTTGGCAATGATTAAGCTCGACGCTGCTTAACTTCGGTGATCGTACGGTAACCGTTTTTTCAATGTGATACAGCGGTAAGCCTGAAGAAACAAATATAAAAAAGCGGTAAAGAAAAATTAAGATGGAAAGTAAGAAAAGAATATGAGTAAAATGGGACGAAAGGAAAAGAAAGAAAGAAAGAAAGAAAGAAAGAAAGAAAGAAAGAAAGAAAGAAAGAAAGAAAATAAAAATAAGCAAGCAAACATAAAACGAAGAAAATAAGAAAGAAAAGGTCATCAAAGATGGGCATAGTGATGTAAGGAAGGAAAAAAGAAAAAAATGATATGAGTAATATGGGAACGCAGAAAGAAAGAAAGAAAGAAAGAAAGAGAGAAAGAAAGAAAGAACGAAAGAACGATATAATATACATATAATGGGACCAAATAAAGAAGGAAGACTATTCATAAAAATGAACCAAAGAGGGAAGGGAATAAAATAAGCAAATGCGTAAAGAAAAAAATAATAATAATAATAAAAAGACAATCAAGAAATGAGTAGAGAACGAAAGAAAGAAACCAGAAAAAATAACAAGAAAGAAAGATATGTTTGTTGTTTGTGTCTTTAATCAAAGTAAGGTGTCCGGAAATGCTCGAAAGAAATCTATTTATTTAATTTTCTCATTTTTTGGTCAAATAATTTTTGTTTCAGTTTAATATCAGAAGATCAGTTACCGCAACCTCAGAATAGAATTTCGGGGAAGGTCGGTGAAAGTCGACTAATTGGCTTTGAATGGAGTCAAATTTGATTGACATTTCAATGGTCTGAACTGTTTTCGAGGTTGCCACATATTCGTCTTTTCTCTATTGAAATTTCATGCCAAAAATCACCCCGCCACAGAACGTTCGCTTTTTATCTTAACATCCATCTTGCTTTTATTTCGTTCACTAATTCAACAGAAATCGATGAATACATGTCACTATCTTCGCTTGTTTAGACGGCTTTACCCGTTCCGTTCTGCGTTCGTATAATCATTCTTATTCGCATCCAGTCGCATCCAACAAACAAACGCTATGATTTAATACTCGTCATTTTTTGATATCGTAACCCTATGAATATGTCAATTAGGGACAAAAACAGAGACTGCATAGCGAAATTATTGAAGCTTCTTCCCAATCTTTCTTAGACTTATATACAAATAATCAGATAAATACAAAGCGAGGATGATTCTGGTTTTCCCTTCTTTACTCTATTATTATTCTTGTTCCTGTATTTTAAAAATAATTCATTCATTATTATTTGTCTTATAGAATACATATTTGAAAACCAGAAATGTGTTTATATGTTTTTTTTTTGTATGTTTTAGTAAATATTATAGAGCGGGCGTTCCTAAGAATATGAATAGAAGGCTGACATACTGTAATGGCGGGCTTCTTATCACACATTGGATGGATGTTTTTAAAGTCAATCATTTTAGTCAAGATACTCTGAAAATATGTTTTAGCAGACACTACTGAAATTGTCAGACTTGTAGGATTCTTGTCATGACTACTGCGTTTTTTAACAGAGAAAATACATTCATAAATGTTGAAATACGTAAACGAAGGGTTTAAAAAGATGTCGGCCCAACCTACATCTCGAAAGGTGACCAAAATTAGAATTTTAAGGTGAATATATTCTTGACAAGGTCAAGCAAGTTCCACAGCCTCACGTGTATGTGCCTATATATATATATA
This sequence comes from Acanthosepion pharaonis, assembly GCA_903632075.3. Lineage (NCBI taxonomy): Eukaryota > Metazoa > Mollusca > Cephalopoda > Sepiida > Sepiidae > Acanthosepion > Acanthosepion pharaonis. The sequence continues at coordinate 1,985,432 of CAHIKZ030001768.1, read as the reverse complement.
TATATATATATATATATATATAGATAGATAGATAGATAGATAGATTTATATATATATATATATATATATATATATATATATATATATATATATATATATATATATATATATATATATATATTTTTTGTTGCTGGTCTTCTTTTTGCGTATTGAGAACTCTCTTAAAGTTCTTTATTTTTTCGGAATAGTGGTTATGCGCATTTTAGGAAATTTTATGTCAATTATGATCACACACAATCACACACACACACACACACACACACTTCTTTCTCCAATATAGTTGTACCTATTTCTACGGGATAAAATCGTTTCTCTTGGAACGTTCTCCAAACATCCTAGCTCTCTGTGAAACTTACTTAAATCCGCCATTTTCTGCGAATTAATTATATGTTCCTGTCTACCTTTCTCGCTATCGAAAGAATTCTATGGATCACAGCATGTCCTCGATGTCCGTGTTCGTGAAAGTTTTCCAATGGCAAGATTGTTCATAAATATGCTTACAATTTTCAACATTAAACTGGGTTAACTTTTCTTCCTTTATCGTTAAGCTTATTCTTAGGACTGTTATTTGTTAGATAGAATATTTGAAAGTATAAATATAACTCTCTCTTTCTACATTCGTCTGCAAATTCCTTTGTGTCTGGCGACTTCATAATATAAAATCAGTTGGCATCATTACTCTAATGACACTGATCGAAATTCAGACTTTGAATTTCTCAATTGCTCAGTCTCGATTTCACTATTCATTACCCTAGCAATTCTAACGAAAAAAAAAAGTTTCCTTACTTGATCTGTTCCTTATTTCCTCTTCTGTCTCGTCGTCCTATTAACAACATTGATCACGCTGTTTTGTCTATAGATATTTGTTCTGCTCGTCTGTTAGGCAAGGCCGCTATATTATTAGGATATTTTTTGTTACTAACTCAATGAGTAAATGTCATGTTTTTTTTGTTGTTGCTAATTCTCTGACTGAATATCATGGTTTCTTTACGACACCCCTTAGAGTGAAATTTTTAATCTTTCGTGGGTGAAAGCCGACATTGTAGGTTTCATGTTAGCACGGAAATGCAACTTGAAACAACAATTTTCTCATTGGTTCATATAAACAAGATAAAAAATTGTAAAAAAAAAAAAATTACCGGCGCATGTCACTTAGCATTGCAAGCAAATACTTTAAATATATCATTTATTTTAAAACGTAAAAAAAAATTTAATTATTACCAATAAATCACGACATGAAAAAACCCGCTTGGTGTATAATGTGGTTTATGAATTCTCATGTCTTTTGGGACACTGCATCGCCAATATAAAAAGAAAACATCGGCCACACATTCTCCACAATTTCTAGCAGGATACCTTGTCACTTGACAAAATATAACACTTCAAGGAAAAACACAAAATACTCCAAATTATTGTTATATAAAAGAAACTTCCCACATTAAATAAAATATCTTTCTTGCGTTTTAGGCTTTCACATGGAATGGTATTTTAAAGCGTGTATAACATGTGTATTATGCATTCAAAATAATAAGAATACGTATAGATATTTTCCTGAAGGTCAAGCTCAGTGCAACTCTTTTACGCATGACGTCACTTTGGACTAATTGTATCCAAGCACCCAAAAAATAACAAATAGCCAACTGAATTGTGTCCAACGCGCTGGCAACACCCAGATCCTGAAAATAACTGAAATCGAAATTCTTTTTCTTTTTTATGTACTGTGCCACAATTTCCAGTCCTTTATAGCCTTTAGCAAAGATTTGTGTGCCCTTGGTTCTAAGAAAAGTAGATTAAATGTAAGATGAGTAAATTGTTTTCCTTAAGTTTAACTAAGAAAAAAATATATATATATATATATATATATATATATATATATATATATATATATATATATATAGAGAGAGAGAGAGAGAGAGAGAGAGAGAGATATGAAATCTGTTGTCGGATGTTCACCGACTAAACCAGCACCTCCATTTCAATTTTTTGCGAGTGACACCTGGTAGGATAAAACTATCAAAAGACAGAACACTTAACGAGTCAACGGCCAGGTAAATAGAGATGATGTCTCAATAAAATCACTGTGGAGAAGGTAACGGAAAATCATTATCAATCCCCAAAATAAACATAAATTTCGACATGAAGGAGCTTAAATTTGCCGGTCGAAATTACTTGAGCAGTATCATAAGAAAATATGATCTTCGGACAGTTCATCTAAAAAAAAATTTTCTCATGGTCAACATCTTATTCTAAAACTGAAAAAATACAAAGATTAAATACAGACATTTTTGGTTGAATTTAACAAAACCACACACACAAACACACACGCACACACACGTATATAGTCGGTGATGCTGACCTATCTACGAAAACACAATGGGTTAAATTTACCTGAAATATATGTATCATTGTATGTTTCAAATATGCAGAGTCAGGAGGGACATAGAATGCAAACAATCACAAACACAGGCTTATATGCACATACATACATACGTACATACATACGTACATACATACATGCATACATACATAAAAGAGCGAGGATACACAAAAACGTATACAGACGCTATACACATAAAAAGAGAACGATCAGGCAAAACACGTGTTTTGTCCTTTATTTCATGATCTGAGTTCGTCTCGGGTGACACTCACTTTTTACAGCCCTGATTCCGACCGCCTCTGCATTTTTTTTTTTTTACTCCCTACTTTTCTCTCTCCCCTCTCCCTGTTTCAACCGAGCTCCCTAAACCTCTCCCAACCAACGTACACATTTTTCCCCTTTTCTACCCCAACTTTACTTGAACGAACCTCCCGTGTATCTCTAATGCTTGCTTGCACGTCTCTCCGACCGACGTTTGTGCGTGTGCAAACGACACACGCCAGCCTAATTACGGCGTGTGCACATCTCGGCTCTATACAGCCGCACTGACTGCACCTGCGTTTTACGCTTCTTTTTTTTTCTTTTTTTTTTTTTTTGTTCCCCTGTCTTCTCTTCACCCAACAGCCCTCCCTGACTTCTGATATGTTTGCTGCGTTGATGGTCCAAGTGTGTTTTTCGTCTTTGTCTGAACATTGTCATCCGAAAGTTCAAATCTCTCCACTAAGTTTCCCTCCTGGCTGGCTCACCGAGCACGCGACCACTTTTATTTATTTATTTAGTGTCCTGACTATGGTGACAATAGCGTTTGTAAATAAAAAAAAATAAAATCACTACCCACTTCAATTTTGTGAACAGTTTCTCAAACCACCGCGAAAAACGTGTGCGAAAAGTTGCACCTGATTGGAATGCTCCGGAGAAAGGGTTGCCTTGTAAAGTTAAGAATGGAACATTTCTTAAAACCTACATTTTATAGTGATTATTTTTCTTTTCTTTTTTTTTTCTCAACAAAAATACAACGTAAGTAATTTAACTACAGTGTAATCCGGATATAAAAGAAACCCGGATATAAGAGAGATTTTCTCTGGTCCCAAATTAGAGCCTGTGTTAATGTATATAAAATAGACCAAACCCGGATATAAGAGAAACCCGGATATAAGAGACGTCTTCTCTGGTCCCGATAACTCTCTTATATCCGGGTTACACTGTACTTGGAATTGGGATATTTTTGTGTAACGTCGTATTTACGATATATCTTATCAGCTACACCCAGATGACCATGGCTTTCGCTGTCCCCGACAAATTGTTAGGAATCACCATTTGATCCACAGGAAGAAAAAAAGAAAAAAAAAAAACATATAACAGAGCTTTTTAAACGTTTACCACGCACTTGTTTATTTTATGACATATTACATAAGTTTTGTTAGTGAAACCAAATATATAATTAAAAATGCATATAAAAATGAATAATTCAATAAAAAAAATTAATTAAAAACATTAAATAAATAACAGGTCTTTAATTAAATAAGGCAATTTGGAAATCTCTGGTCAAGGATGGTGACGTTTCAAGCAAGATATCCTGTCAACAATTCCAGAGAAATTATTGCTTTCGCCACAACATCAGCCTTGTCTTGAATTCCTATCTGATTCGCTACCAGAACCTGAAAATCCAGGATAAAGGAATATCTCGCCATACGCTTCGAGGAATCATTTTGTTCGTTGACTTCATCCCAGACGATAAATGACCTTGTTTATCCGATTAAAATGACCGTGAAATAAAACATTTCACGGAAGATATCACGCCAGCCGCTGTTAAGTGGTAAAGCAAAGTTATACCGATATCAAAAATTATTATCAATCCAGATCGTGGCTACCGTAGTGCTATACTTAAAAAGGTAACTCTGAAGGATTTGTACTCTAATTTCGCTTTATCGGTCCTCGTAGGTGTTTCATAAACTGGCCTTTTGCTAGACTAAGAGAAAATTTAACTTCTTAGCAGATCAGTCCGTTAAGGGATTTACGAGATAGACGATTTGGCGTCAGTAAGTCGCCATTTCTTTCTGTAGACTGGTTGCCAACCAAGTCTATAGGACTCAGTCTGTCTTGCTATTCAACCCATAGCTGAGAAGGTAGATGGATTCATAGCTTTCTCAAGTGTATTTGCGCGCCAGAGAATACGACTGAAATTCGAACTCGACTATTCGATTTCTCATTTCAAGCCGATTACCATTACGCCACAACGCATATATCAACCGAAAATTAAAACACTTAACACGCTCCAGGTTAAAAAAATTCCCGATTTCCATTGGTTACAATACAACTGTAAGTCAAACCTTCTATTAATACGACCCAAATTTGTTTTCTGTTAATGGGAGCTGTACAAGTATTTTTCTGCTACATCACAAAGATCAAAAGAGTTTATTTGAATGTGGCAATACCACATTTCTTTTGATTCATGCCAATACCTGTGTACATAAACAGGATAGACAAATCGATAGTTATTTATACCATCTAGTTGTTGCGTCCTTCAACTGTTAAAGGGTAACCTGACTGTTAAGAGACTAAGATGACCGTGCTGTGTCATTTTTGCTTTCGTACAAATAACAACTTGAAAATCAGCATTCGAAAATATAACTTTTATTTCAACGCTGACAATGTCTACAAAGTTAGTGGGGCGGGAGCACATAAGCAAATTTCCTCAACACTAAAAATGACCTGTAATAAAAATGAAATATATTGAGACTGATATATGAAGAGTTTCACATTAATAGATAGATAGATAGATAGATAGATAGATAGATAGATAGATAGATAGATAGAAAAAGATTACTATATATTATTAACAGTAAGATAGAGATAAATACATAATGAACAGATTAAAAAAGTTAAGTAGATACATATATAATAATTCCTGTATACATACACACACACATATATATATATACATATATATATATATGCATATATTTATCTTTATGTGTGTATATATTATTATTATTAACAAAAAACAGATAGAGATAAATAGATAATTAACAGATTAAAAAAGGTAAGTAGATACATATATAATAATTCATGTATTCATACACACACACACACACACACACACACACACACACATATATATATATATATATATATATATATATATATATATATATATATATATATATATATATATATATATGCATATTTTATCTTTATGTATGTATATATTATTATTATTAACAAAAAAACACATAGAGATAAATAGATAATTAACAGATTAAGATAAATATGACCGGATTAAGAGTTGAAAAACTTGAAAAAGATACCTAACTAGCTAAAAAGGTGTAAATATATATATATATATATATATATATATATATATATATATATATATATATATATATATATATATATATATATATGAACAGATCAAAGTAGCTAGACAGAAATAGATAGATAGGCTTTGAGACGGAAATTATATGAGAAGTGGGAAATTCTGTTTCATCCACTTAGGAAATCTGTCTAATGACCAAATATCGGAATTATTTTAAAAGCTTCTTCAATGAACCAACAATTTTCAACACCTCCTCGAAAAGATTGTGATGCATAAATGGTCGACATGCTTATAACCCAGCCTCACACATATATGAGTAGCTGGGGAAAGAGAGAGAAGAAAAGAGAGGGAAAGAAAGGAAAAGAGAGAAAGGAATAAAGGAGATGGTGAGTGAGTTGAAAAGAGAAAAATGTTATAGAGATAGAGGGAGAATGGTTGCGCTTGATTCTTTTAGATATGAAGAGACTGGGATATATTTTTCTATAACTTATGTAATAAGAAAGCCGATTGCATCGTTGCTATTTGTACGTCCTTTAGAGAGATCATTAAAAAAAATCAACTGCAATCATCTCTTTAATTCCACGTTTATGTATATATTGGAGTTTCATTTCTTTTATATCAGGTTTTATTTCCCATTGGCTCACCTCACGCTTGCTAAAATAGATACAAATCTATATTCCTTATTTCTTCACTGATTTCAGAAAGGCTAATCAACATGGATTTTTAGCAAAAGGTCAAGTGAATTATTTACTCCTGCCTTAATAAGATGTCTTTATCCAAATGCAAGAGCATTTTGAACATTTAATTAATCTCTTTCTTCTCGCCTACACCGTCTTTAAATCACTTATTATCGTTAACAAAGTAAGCTAATAAGTGAAAAGATTTTCTATGACAATCGATAATGTAACTTTATTTTTTAAATTTGAAATGACATTTAATGTGGAATCCATCTGCAGTTGTTATCAAAGAGAATGATATTGGAATCTCGTTCAAAAAGAGAAAACATAGGAAGGATGTTCCAAAAGTTTTGAACCGAGATATGACAACGTTTACAGTAATTCCAAATTATTGTATGATTTGATTGCCTAATTATATATTATATCATTGCATCATCCGAACCGCTAACCAATACGGTATTTAGTCACCCCCACCCACGAGGGCATCATGTGGCACAAGGCCGATTTAAAGTGGGATCTCCGAGCCCGTGGGCTCGGCCAAAAATATGTCCTTTGAACCCGTATAAACGGGTTCAGGGTCGGTTTACCTCCCCGAAAGAGACTCCGCCCTTCGGCGTACACTCGTTCGGGTTCCTCCCCTCCCGGAGGCAGAGAGTTCAACCGATCAGCCGGTCAGCCGGTCGCCCGACTTCGGACTGAACTGTAACCCTAACCAATACTCTAACATGCCTCCATCATCATCAATATATACAGGGTGCGATGGATAAATTGTCGCCTAAGTTACGCAAAAATGAAAATAATAATGACTTCACATTTTAACATATTGGGATGGTGCATAATTATCAGGCGTTTTTCAAACAATATTTATTAAGAAAAAAGAAGCATAACAATTCAATAATGCCATTTTTTAATTAATGACTCCGGAGCGTATGTTTATCGACACGAATTTTTATAACCGGAAAATAAAATAATATTTTTATTCAAAAAGTAAACAAAAGAGCAATTTTTAATTAACAAATAACTCGCCTACAAAAACGCCTGATAATTATGCACCAACCTAATATATCTACCAAAATGAGACAAAAATATCGTGAAATACTAAAGAGTAACTTTATTCAATAAAATCACCATTGGCTTCAACCACGGACTCCAGACAACTTCGGAATCTCCTGCAACTCTTCTGGACGGTCTCCTCGATTAAGTTGGTGAATGCTGCCATAATCCTTGCCTTCAGTTCATCTTTGGTGTTACAAGGAGTTTTGTTGGTCTCTCACTCACCTGCGTTCCACACATAATAATCAGGGGTGGGTGCAGTCTGGGAAGTTACGTGGCCAGTTGTAAGGGGTGATGTGGTCGCAGATATGACTGGGTTCTCCTACTTGTGCGGTATGGTGCGGAATCCTGTTGTCAGAAGTACGGTGATCTAGTAGCTCCCTTTTGACCCATGGCAGCACTACCTCCTCGAGGCACTTGGTGAAGGCCGCTGTGTTGAGTCTGAGGCCCTCAACAACAAATTCGGGAGTGAGTTTTCCGAGCTGCCGTATCTTCGTAATCATCATTAGACTCGTCCAGCTCTTTCAGAATCTTCTGCCCTGTCCGCAGATTGACACCAAAACACTCTGAAATGTTCGCATTGGAGTTTCCGGCACGAAAGCCAAGCAGTATAGCATCCTATTTCCATATTTCTGGCGGGGTGAATTACGTCACAGTGCTCTTTTACTGAGAGATGGTGCCCAACTGACAATACTATATAGTATCGTCGACAAAATCTAAAACAAACAACATACATGCACGAAATGAAAAACATAAAATGGCAAAATTCAGCTGCCACATATCCTATATATATATATATATATATATATATATATACAGGTAATAAATCTGTTGCTATATATATATATATATATATATATATATATATATATATATATATATTACGCAACAAAATCCAAAATTACCTCATATGGTGGGGTATAGATTTATTTCAACTGGCGAGAACTACGTCAGTCTAATTAAACACCGGTATATATATATATATATATACCGAAACAATGACGTACTTATTCCATATAAACGTATGTCTGCAAACAATTAAATGTACAATCCAAAATACAATCCAAAAATGCTTTTACAAAATTTGAGGGCCGGTTCCTAACAAAACAAAACAAGGTAAAAATGTTGATATAAGCATGTGTCCAAAAGGCCATCTTTGTATGTCAACACAGCAACACACAACAAAAGTTCAAAATGTCCTCCGCTTTATTCTAGGCACGTCGGATCATTGGTTAGCAGCCGGTTTCTATTACTCTCTCACAATGTCGAATGGTTTCGCAAGCCCGCCCCCATTCATGACACGATGATAAAAATCCAATGGGTTGAGGTCGGGGGAACTTTTCAAGCTAAAAAACCGGTCCTCCTCTACTTATCCATCTTTCATGGTAGATGTCAGCCACTGTATCGTGAACAATATGACTAAAATGTGCTGGAGCTATATCATGCAAGAACTACGGGTATCGTATTAGCAGTGGTACATCCTCTAGCAGGTCTAGAAGTCTGTTTGATATAACGTCCCTGTAGACAACATTTGTAAGAAGTCCTATTGACCTACCAGACAGTCACCTATAATTTCAACCTACACATTAATCGCAAAATGATGCTGGTGTCTAGCCGGTATTGTACAATGGGGATTCCTATCCTCCCACAAATGTTTGTTGTGTAAATATCTTATTCCATCTCTTCCAAATGTTACTCGATCCGTAAACAAGACTGAAGTGGCAAACGGATCGGCAAAAGTTCTGCCGTGGTGAGCGATCAGAGGACGAACGACCCTATACATGTTTCAAATGATATGGATACAGGAGATGCTCTTGAAGTAGCTTCCATGCAGTACTGTGAGGTGTACAACATCCTATGGCTAACTGACGTGTGCTGATACCTGGATCATCTCCGAGAGCCTGTAGAATATGTCCCTCGTGTTCAGGCGTACGAGCGGATCTCGGTCTTCCTCGATCCATAGTTTGTGGCGCCACGGATCCTTTCTCAGCAACACGACAATAAACAGCAGCAAAGGTCGGATGATTCGGCTGCTGAAAATACAATATGTTACAGCTGTGCAGCCTCGCGTCCATTACGTCCATTCCCGCGGCCGTATGTAAAAACATATCTGCCTGCTCACGATATGAATATCCCGCCATTGTTAAACAGAACACTTCTCAGTAACTCACTACTACACAAGTTAAACGTTGAAGACAAACTAGCCACAAATTTACACGAATGACAAATGTAACTTAGTCTACGTGGCAACACTTACCATCTACTGTAAATTTTCTTTAAAATTAATAAGTAAAAACGAAGAATTTGCGGACATGTTGTCCTTGTTTTAGTGTGAGGAACCTGCCCTAAGTTTTGTAAAATGCTTTTCATACACTCTGTGTATATGTGACGTCCGTTAGATCTGCAAATCCGTCTAATCATTTTATTGGCAGATTGCCGTTACGTTTTAATTCTTCGTGAACAATTACCCCAATTCACAAGCTTAATGCATTCCAACAACGATCATTCCAACAGTATAATGCTCCATCTCATCGAACCCAAATCATCTGGAATTGGTTTGTAGATAATTCGTGAGAACAACCGACGAATCGTGAAGCCACCACGTCTGCTGGATTTGAACACAATCAATAATTTATAGGACATGGAGGAGATGTTTATTCGTACATCCGATCATTTAACCTACAGGAAAAGATGTAGGCAGCTTTTGATTTACTATGGTTCAAAATTTTCCCAGACTTCTTCTGATCATTGAAATTAATGGCACATCAAGTTGCTGCACTTTTCCAGAATAGTGGAGTTCTATATGATTATAGATACATATCCTATTATTTGGGGTATGTCAGTTTATTCCCAGAGGTTTAAAGAAATCGAATACATATTTAGTGTGAATACGACGACATCATAATACACAAACTCACTACCTGGCTTCTTATTGTCGCCGGAAGAATTTTACCCAGTAGGGTCTGTTCACACATGTACTCCGATTTATTGCCTGGTAATATCAAGGCCGTACAACCGGTTCTCGATATATCTACAATAAGTGGACTCTTTCCACATTGATTTAGAAACAAGCGTACTATACCTCATAGAAATGCCCTGAGCTATAGCAATTATTATGATTATGATTATTATGATTCACGCCTCTTAAAAATACACATATACATACATACATACATACATACATACATACATACATACATACATACATATGTGTGTGCGCGTAGCCGAGTTCGCTTAGAATCGTTGGCTTTCTGACTATGAAACCCGGGTTCGAATGTCACCATGGTCGATTTGTCAGAAAGGAGACTTCCGTCGATGCCATCGTGCGGCACCTATGGATTGTGCCTGAAAACCATAACACGAGCTGACCCAAGCCGTGTGAGTGAAACAGGGTAAACGGAACTCTTGAGGACCGTCAAGAGCTGTGCTAGCACAAAACGACGTCATCGTGGCCGAGGACTTCAGCGTACTGGCCTTGTTCAATGTTGATCACGCTAGATAACACGCTCTCTCCCAGAAACTGTATCCAAGGTCTGCTCAGTATAATTGCAGTATAATAATAATAATAATAATAATAATAATAATAATAATAATACGTACGATAGCTCAGGACATTTCTATGACATATAGTACACTTGTTGCAGTATAAACCACAAGTGGGCTATGTGGTTTTGAGTAAACGCAAATGTGCCTGCAATCGGAATTGTCTAGCCTCCCTAGCAGATGGATATCCTCGAATACGAATGGCTAGCTATTATTATCGAACTTTAATTTTTCCGCCAAAACTGATGCCACATGGGAAAATCCTTTGGGTTGCTCCTGCCAAGAGGCCATGTCATTTTCCAACTGTCAGACGCGAAGTACGCGCTTGTCGGATTTTCGTTTTCATGCGAGAAAACCGAACGCATCGAGCAGAGGTAATGCCTCAAATTTTGAAAGAAGATTGGTGATATTCAAGCTAAATCAATCCATAAGTTTGCAGACTTTGACGTTGATGTCATGGGTAAAACTCAGTTCAAGGAGTGGTAGAACTGCTTCAAAACTGGCCGTACTTGTGGAGTACGAAGCTCGTTCAAACAGGCCATCCACAAGCTGAAACAAGGTTTAAGAAGCTTCGATGAATAGTCATAAAAGACCGTCGTGTAATAATCCAGAAAATTGCTCATGAAGTGAGAATAAGCACAAGATCAGTCCATTCCATTTTAACAGAGGATTTGTACAAGCGGTTTATGTCAGCAGATAATTAGCAACATCACCACGATAATGCATCCGCTCATTCCCTGGTCGAAAACAACACACAACTTGTTCAACAGGCTCCCTACTCTCCACTCCTAGCATTGTGTAACTTCTGGCTTTTCACGAATCTGAAAAACCACGTTGACAGGGAAACGATTTGAGTCGCGAGAGGAAATTGTGAGAAAAGTTATGGCGGAGTTCCATAGCATTCCAGAGAAGGTATTCCAGAAATGTTATCAGCGGTAAAACTATCATTACAGTTAAATGTTAAATGTCACCGGTGGTAGAACTGTCATTACATGCGGATTATCGTCCTCATCTTTGTTGTTGTTATCACAACGATTCAGCAGTCGTTAAATTCGTTTCACGAAATTTCGTACTTATCTCGTCGAAATTACCAGAAAGTTACTCGGATCGAAAAGAGCCGAAACGTGATAATAACAATAAAGATGAGGACAAAAATCCCGATGTAAATACTGATCCCAGAATTTTTTGTACTGATATATCTTTATTTATACCGATATTTATAACATTAGTATAAATGCATGCCATAAAATTGAGTCTGTGTATATTTCTGAGATGAGGTATTATGTACAGTATTTACATTAGTCGGACTATTGTCCTCATCTTTGCTATTTGTTGTCACAACGTTTTCCATCCGGCCTTCTTCAAATTTCAACTGAACCCTTTATTTCGATCACTGGGTAGACTGTTCTAGTTCCACCCATGTTTGATGGATGTGAACTCTCTGCTAATTTTTCATCTGGGTCCTGTCACCAGGTATTGAACTCAACGGGTCCTGTTTCTAACTCCATCCACTGTGCCATTTGTCCTGACATCCATCAAACATGGCACGTGGAACTAGAACAGTCTACCCCAGTGATCGAAATAAAGGGTTCAGTTCGAAATTCCAACCACCTGAAGAAGGCCAGAGCGTACAACGGCCGAAACGTTGTGACAAATATGGCGACAAAGATGAGGACAATAGTCCGACTAATGTAAATGCATGCCATAAAATTGGTTGAGTAAAATAAAAACATTAGAAGGATAACAGAAAACGTTTTAATTGTAAAAGGCAAAGTATAAACGGTTAGTTCCGTAAAGGAAATTGAAGATCTTAACAAATGGAATTGGCAATGAAGAAAACAAGCATGAAAATTAAGATTCAACTCTGGAGTTGATGTCAACAATATTCGAAAATTTCTCCACCCAAAAATCAGTATTAAGTCAAACGTTTTCCAAGTTGATTGAGATAAATTACCATGATAAATACAAAATTATACAAAATATAATGATTTGAATTTAAAAGTGAATGAAACGTTTAAATCTTATTACCATAGACAGTTTTTTCACTGCAAATAGTTTTTAAAACATATTGTTTTATGTTTTTAATTAGTGAACATTTTTACCAATATATTCTTAAATATTTAACATTTTATTTCCTGATATAATGTATATTAAAAACTAAATTGACTTTTATACAAGATCCAAATGGAATTTGGATCGTGGATGGAAAACTCGCAAATCCAACAGATTACGTAAGTACACACACACACACACATACATATATATATATACATACTTCAACTGAAATGGTCTATTTATTTGGATGAGAATACATTGAATAAATTTTTCAAGAAGAAATATTTTTTGGCAAACTTTTTCCCCTCGGACTTTATATCATTCATCCAATCGGCAAAACATGTCTGCAATCCCCTATCGAAAGAATTCAACATTCAAAGAGCCAGTAAATTCATTGAATGATTTATGTTGATTGAATATACGTCTGCCTTAAAGGAGATTGTCGAGGTGCTAGCAAACTGTTTATTCATGGCGTAGGCAGGCTACAAAATGCCCTTACTTTCAACCGATTCACCTTTAACCATGTCATTTCTGGAACGCGAGGACGGGCTTTATAACTCAGCAAAATGACTACCGTACTATTCACCAAACAAGACGCTGCTTACTTGAGTTTCTGAATGCACTATTTCAAGCTAAGCTACTTATATATGGGAATAAATTGTTTGGCAAAATTGAATGACGCCATGATGTATCAATGTACTTGTGTGCCACCATACATTTCCCAATGAAAGGACTTTTGCATTTTCAATCATGGTTCAGAATTCTACTCTTATATGATGTACCATATTTGAGAGTAATGTTTTAGCATCTGGTTATTTTTGCTGAACTAGGATATACTGGGCAAAATCTCTAGTTTGAGCTGTATTTCAAGTTTATTTCATGCTTAAAATATATCCCTAATAAAAAGTTACAAATTTTATGTTGTTTAGATTTTGGTAGTAATTCTGTAATTCATAGTAACGTGTGTGCGAATCAGGGATTTATTGCAAAAACAAAATTTATTTTCAAATTTGAGAAACATTAAATTTTATTTAAAAATAAGTTTGCAAAAAATCATTGAACATCGTTTTAATTAATTTAGGTTAAAAAAATCTGGCCCTCACTCCAGGCTTATATATTTCGTATTTGGGAAAATCTGAATCTTTTTATGCTTCTAAGTTTCTTGCTCATGAAAAAAAAATAGTGTAACAGAATTTTATCCATTTTTAAACGATGTTCCTCTTCGATCCAATTATAATAATTCATCTATTTATTGTAGACCTTCTGGAAGTCTTTTGAAGTAATCAAATTAATATTTTTTCTCATTGTGAATAGAAAATAATTTTCGGAAAAATATTCATGAATATTTAGTTAAGATTTTGTTAAAACTTTATCTTCAGATAAAGAATTGCGGGAATTTAGTAACCGATATACAAATTAATTATGCATGTGATTAATCAATTTTGTCAGTAACGCTCGACTTAATTTCTGATCGCGTTTTTACGATGTTTATTGTCTTTCTATAATAAAAACTTATTTAGAAAGCATTTCTGTAAAAGACATGTTTGTTATGAAATTATATATTAAATTCATTAGCAATGGATTTATATTATTCATATGACAAACTTAGACTGTGGTGAATGGTATTATATATAATGTGAACTGTTTTATGTTGCATTATTATAGCTTCTAGGGTTTTGAGTTTTCTTTTGCATTTGTTGCTGTAGACCAGTTTGGTTTTATCCACTAATATTGCACTAATATTTGTCTTATGTTGATAGTTGTATTTTGTTTTTTCGTGGTGTGCAATCCCTGAACATATCGACCAGTACATCATCCGAGTTTTTTATTATTATTACTATTATTATTATTATTACTATTATTATTATTATTATTATTATTGACAAAGGATACAGAAACAATCAAACATTTTGTAATTCACAAAAAAATTACTGAGCCTGATTAAACTAAATATAAAACAAAATATATACAAAATTAATTGTAGGTGGGAGGAAAAGGTAATATGTAAATTCAATATCCATAGTCGATTAGTGCAGCTAACATTGAGATTTCACAATGTGGTATACCACTACCGGAAGCTTGAGAGTTTTTTTTTTAATTTATTTCTTATTTTATTCTTTAATTTCGTCTTAAATATTCTCTCCATTTTGATTATCATTATACTGAGCACTTTATTTTTGCTTGTAAAAGTTTCTTGTTTAATATTGCTTGTCGCAACGATTAATGTAATATATATATATATATATATATATATATATATATATATATATATATATATATATATATGATAGCCATATACCTTTTTTTTATATATCAAGGACAATTTTAGGGAAAAGAAGTATGAGAACGTGAAAAAAAAGTTTTCGTGCGACGCGTTTCGTTCCTTAAGACTTTATCGGACTGAGTTTATGTTCATGTAGATAAGTGGTTAGAACGTTTGTATTCTGACCATGAGACCCGGGTTCGAATCTCACCATGGTCGATTTGTAAGGAAGGAGACTTTCTGATGTTATCGGACTGTAGGTGTTGACACCAGCCAATGGAACCTTCGGAAAGTGCCTGAAAATCATACCACGGATATGACCCAAGCCTTGTGAGTGAAATTGGGTAGACGAACCCTTGGGAGCCATCGATAGCTGGGCTAGCACGAAATCACAAGCCATCGTGACCGAGGACTTCAGCGTGCTGGCCTTGTTCAAATTGTCGATCACGCTAGATAACACGCTTTTTCCCAGAAACTGTAACTACGGTCTGCTCAGTATAGTTGCAGTATAAACCACAGGTGGGTTTTGTGGGTGTCGAATAGACACAAATGCACCTGAGCTAGCTTCTGCAATAAGTATTGGCTAGTCGCCCCAGTAGACGGGTATCCCCGAAAACGAGTGGCCAGCTATACATATATACATAGATACACACGAACGAGAGAGGCTGGGAATTTTAAATTTAAAAAATATATATTTTAAATATTTGTTTTGGGATTTCTAGCCGATTTCATCGAGATTCTTTTTCGTTTTGTTTATGTTTCCATTACTTGTTATTAAATATCTCGCAATGTGATAATAGAAGAATTGCCAAGAATAGTGAAATGTTTTAAGAACTTGGTCACAAATTTACTGTGGATGATTCAGCGGTTGAAGAACAATCTAAAAAATTTCGTCTTAGTAAATGGTTTTCCCTTTTAATTAGAGTAGCATTTTTAAATCAAAATTATGGTCAGTCTCGTTACGATGATTAACTAATGTATTTAATTTTTTTTTTTTTAAAAAAAATCACTTTTGATTCATATAATCTTTTATTTAAATTCCTTGAGTTTTCTCCGATGGCAATAATTGTAGGTAATAAAGTAAATTCGCCCTTCAAGTTTTAGCTTTATTTTTTTAATTAATTAATTAAGTCTTTTATTGTTTTACAAGTAGTTGTGACAAATTTTATGTTGAGTTTAGATAAATTCTTTTCAAATGTAGTTGTGATAGAGTTTGTGGGGAGAACTATGTTTGTTTTTAATTCTTTGGGTTTCTCAGGAATAACCGCTTTTCTATTTTGAAATATTTTATGAGCTTTCTGTTTCGCATTGAATAGGAAATAGTTAAAGGAGCAGCTTGAAAGTATTTTCACTGTATTTCTCCTCTTCATGTAAATAATGAGAACTGCAAATTTTGAGTGCTCTTAAGTAGAATTCGATGATGATTATGGATTTTATTTTGTTGTTATGGTGGAAAGAGACATTTATTAGATCGTTTTTATTAGTTGATTTTCGGTGAACACTAAATTTACAACCACTGTTAACTCTATATAGAAATCTAGAAAAGGGAAAGTATTGTTTTTTTTTATTTTTTTCCTTCATAATTAAAGTCTATTGTTTGTTAAGTTTATCTATAAGCTAATGTAAATCAGTTACACCGGGAAATATTAATAGAGCATCATCAATATATTGGAAGTGTATTGATTGCTTAGGTAAAATATTTTGGAAAGGACCAAATTGGAGAAATTCTAAGATAATACATGCCATCTCTCCACTTATTGGCGATCCCATTGGTAATCAATTTTTTTTTGTAAAATTTATGGATAAATGCGAAATAGTATTTATTAGTGAGGAGACGGCAGATTTTTACCTAAATCTGTTTAACTAAAGAAAGACGGCGTCTACTCAAACAGAGGTATCTTCATAATAATGTTTTAAGTTATAGGAAATTATATATATATATATATATATATATATATATATATATATATATATATATATATATATGTTGATGAGAAAATTAATTTTGTATATATTTTGTTTTTATTTAGTTTGATGAAGCTCAGTAATGTTTTTGTGAATTACAAAATGTTTGATTGCTTCTGTATCCTTTGTCAGTGTTTGATTTATTTTAATTGGGTCAAATTTAAAATCTAGAATCACTTATCTATTCATCTGATCAAGGTTATCACTGGTGTAAAAAGAATGGCAAAAGTGGTATTTTAAAGACGAGACCCTTCATGTTTTGGGAGTGGTGTAGACAGATGCCGATTTGTCACCAGTGCTTTAACAATTAATTTTCTCAAAATGGAAATTGTTCAAGATGAATGATGAAGAGAGCGAGAGAATGATACAGACAGACAGAAACACAGACTGAGAGATCATAGGTGATGTTATTTAGAAGTGTTAAAATCTAATCTATAGAAGAAACTTATTAAATATCAACATTTAAAATCATGACGTTCACTCGACTTAGATAGATAGATAGATAGATAGATAGATAGATAGATATGGATAAACTGAATATATATATATATACATAGACGGAAGATAGATACGTAAATAAATACATAGAAACTAAGATAGATAGATAGATAGATAGATATGGATAAACTGAATATATATATATATACACACATAGACGGGAGATAGATACGTAAATAAATACA